>JAGXCT010033901.1:0-71317 GCA_022495035.1 Philopotamus ludificatus | reverse complement strand
TAGAGCGTCGTGCTAATAACGCGAAAGTCGCGGGTTCGATCCCCTCATGGGCCAAATTATTATTTTTGCTTACAATATATATATTTTGATCAATAAAATAATTGAATAATGTATTTTAATATATTTTTTTTGGTGATGACTTAAAAATGATGTAACTCTGAAATTTATATTGCGAAATACTGTAATGTGTATGTGTAAATATTTGTTTGTTGAACAGTTGTTGTTATATTAATAAATCCATATGTGCATACATACATATGATATATAAACAAGGTGTATATACAACACAGCGTCAATTTAATTAACCCTTTGTCTGCAAAACAACGATATCTCTTTTTTTATACTAATAAGAAACGTCTCAGCAGCTAAAGGGATGAAATTGTAAATGATTATAATTATAGATCAACTCAACTCATCAATTTTTTCAAAAGCACTTCTTTCTTGATTAATTGGAAAATTTAATTATTGAAAAATAAATTTCTAAGGCTGGTCTGGATAGTTCGATTGAGTGTCTAAAGGACTCGACCATGGTGAATGAGGCACTCAAAAGTGAAAATTCACCTTCTTGTTAGAAGAGTCTCGAATATGTTTAACTTTAAAAACTGCCTAATAAGCGATTGTTTTCTTTAAGGGTCTTAAGTGAAGCCAATCGCTTTTGTAATTCCCTTTTGAACTTAAATTTTTTTGACGTAAATGTACTAATTTGTCACTTAATCCTATATGTTTATTAATTGTGTACATGGTGAAGCTAGTAGCTGCTTCATTGCAACTGCTTTCTGTTCTTTTTCATTAAAAGCATGGTCCTCCAACTTTTCTTCGATCCCTTGAATATCCAGATCATAAAATATTTCCTCCCCAATACCACTACAATTATTAATTACATCTTCTATAGGTGGTACAGCATTTTCTTCAGTGACTACTTCTGGCAATAACTTTTTTTTCAATTTAAAGTGGATTGTTTTATTTCTTTAATAGACGTAGAAACAATTTCTACACAATTTCGAATAGAAATTTATTCCAAGCACGAGAATCTGTTATATCATCGAATATATTTTTGAATACTCGATTATAATACGCTTTAAATTCAAAATAATTCCTTGGACTGGATTAAAGATGTAATATATGGTAGTAAAAATAATATTTCATCATTAGAATGTTTTAAATATTTCGGATGTCCCGGAGAATTGTTCAGAATCAAAAATATATTAAAAGCGAGATTCCTTTTCTTTATATAAAACATTTTTTTAATAGTATGTATCTCCCAGGCTTTATTTTTTGCTCTTCAATAAACAGGGAAATTCCATTTGTCATATCCTATTAATGCTAGGGGCTTTAAAGACCGATTAAAAAATAAACACTTAGTTCTGAACTCTCCATTAACGCTGAGAAACAGCTAAAACGCATAGTGAAGCTGAAACATGTTTTGACATGTCAAATATGATGAATAGAATATTTTTGCAATTTATTTATGAAAAAAATATATTTTATTGAAAGTATATCAGATCAAACCTTATAGATATTTCTTTTTTATATACTCGTAAAATATAATTAATGAGAATAGAACGTGGTTTCGACAAAAAATATCCAAAGGTTAATAAAGTTTTAATTTATTGTTTTTTTTCTAAAATCGTAAAAAATGTCGCCAATCAACCGTGTTATATCAAAACCGAGAGATTTCGAGCTCTCATCTATTTAGGGAGTAGCTATTTCATAACTAAATAAATAAATGTTAACAAATGTAATCAATTTTAATTTAAGTAGTAGAACAATTACTTCAATTATTGTTAATTTCAAAATATTTTCGTTATTTATCATTAAAATCAATTTAAGCATTTAACTGCAACTGTTTAAATTCGAGAGTCATCCTTACAAACCACGATCATTCAATTTAGATATAAATTCAGTCATGTACAAATAACTAATATAAGTCATAAAAATAAAAATGTTTTTTTAATTTTAATCAATAATCTGATGAATTTTTGGATTGGAAAATTGTAATTAGGAAAAACAGGGGGATATACAAAAAGACAAAAAACGCTTAACGCAGAGTCTGGTATTCTCAATGTTCAATTATGGCGTAGAGACCTGCATCATGTGGGAACATGAAAAATAAAATTGACGCCTTTGAAATGTGGTGCTGGCGACGTCTGCTGAGAATATCATAGCTAGCTAAACCGTACAAACGTGTCTGTCCTAAAAGAAATAACGAGCGACAAAGAAGACCGACTTTCTACCATTAGTCTCAAGAGGATTCTTTGATTCTTTGGGCATCTCGCCAGAAGAAACGATAGCTTGGAAACGTACAAGGACGCATGTGAAAGGGCATTGCGCCTACCCACTGGAGCGACCAAGAAGATCGCCACGGGCTCGATAATCCTTGAGTGAGAGAATCAAGAAGATTCGTAACAACAATGGTCACGATCTTCGGGCATAAGGGTGCCGACTAAAGAAGAATCATCTAATGTTGGAAGGGAATGTCAGATTTTTAACTTTTTTCTATTGTCACATATTCGCCTCGTTTTTGTTACTTTCTGGGATATCCATAGCGTGTATAGATTGAATCCAAGTCCCAAATCGATAGAGTGGATTGTTTGATCGACGACGTCGGTTTGGCGACAACGAAAGTGTTGCAAATAAGGTTTGGGCCTCGTTGTGTCTCGTCGGCCGCGAACAAATCGGCGCGCGCGTGCCGCGGTGGGCCCTAAGTGGATTCGGCCGGGCCCGCCGGTGAAAAAACTTAGTTTCCCCTGGCAAAAATGCGTAACAGAATAAAACGATAAATATAATTTGAAACTTAAAAGGGACGTGAGTTTTCCTCAAAGGGAAATTGCGCGCCATTTTTGCCGGCGTAGTGGGAAAATTCGACGTCAAGTCGCAAACGAGGTTAGAATTTATTACGGGGACCTGTTTGAGGCACCCGGCCCCCCCCCTACAACCCCGGGCCCCCACGCCCCACCTCACCTAATATCATGTGAAAAATGCTTTTTCAATTTTCGCAACGGGGAATTTGCTTAAAAAGGGCTCGCCGGAGCACCTCAATTTGCCCAATCATAAAAACGAATATATTCACGGTGGGCGCTACACGTGTGCGAGTTTACTCGGATGTGTGTGTGTGTATGTGTGTGCCTGAGGATTCTGAGCGAGTTTTAACTCAATTCCGAAATTATCCACACACAATCAGATAATAAAAAAATAATTTTATTCATTATTTTTTTTAAGAATTATCAATAATTTTACTTTGTATTTACCTAACCCAATGGAATGATAAGTCATTCAAATCCGAATTAAAGTTGTATGAACGATTACGAAACAAAAATAAAATCATGACTGCTGAACAACGATATATCGTCGTTATTTACTGGCGAAAAGCGTCGTAGCGGTGATAGGAGACAGATTACAAAGCTAAATATAATGCTCTCATTGTTAAGCATTTTTTTCTTCTTAACTGAATTTTAAGTTGCTGGTTCAAGTATATTTTTCTTTCGGAAAATCGGTATCCTATTTTATCAAAGTGCTGTTTTCCATAATAGCTTATTTTCTAATTCAACAGAAAACAATTCTTGTCGATCGTCATCAGAAACTCATCATTTGGCGTTATTATTAGTATAGTATTATATAAGTATTAAAAGTAATTTATTTAACATTGAACCTAATGTTATATAAGCTATTACAAATACTATCTATTTTTTATATTATCTATCAAAAATCAAGAAATTAATATATTTTTTAAACCTATTATTAGTATAAAAGACAACAATATATCATTATTCAGCATCAAAACGTTGACACTTTATCGACCGGGTAAGCCAACGTGGCGTTCTTAATTATGTTCAACTTTCCCGGACAAAAAAAGACGATCTTCTATTTATACTTCGAAATTTGTAAAAGAGATGGTGTAAATCAATTATTATTAAATACAATACCCCAGTTTTACGTCTTTAAAGGGATTGACAAAAAAAAACCCGCAAAATCAAAGAAAATGTTATATATAATAACAAAAAATAATGAATAAACCTTTTTCTCGAGAAAATCACGCAAATCAGATGGTACATTTTCTTGGGTTTATTGCATAAAACTCTTTCAATGCCATAAATCGATTAAAAGGTTTCTTTTTCTACGTCTTTAATGCTTGTAAAATAGTTTCTAACTCATATCGTGCCCTCTACATTTTTAAAAATGTTTCAGTGGGTTATATTTAATTAGATCTTATGTATTTATATAATATATCGGGATGATTTTACTTTAAAAACTTAGATATAGCCTTATTTATGATGTCAGTCACCGGTGACTGACGCGGCGTGTGGTAACACTACGCATATAATTTATATTTTAATAATAAAAATGTTATGAAACGAGAATATAAAAATATATCACTCGACATAAAATTGAGCAACTTATTAAAACCTAGGATATTTAGGCCTAGAGAATTTCTATAATTTTTTTTATAGATTGTTTTAGTCGTAGCAATGTTTTTTAGTTCTTTTTAAACCCAAAAACCAAGCATAAATATGTAAAATAATCTATCTATTCTTACAAGTTAACATATTATTTTTTTTAACTATAAAAATCCAGATATTTTGTTAATTATTTTTTTTAAATAATTCATTTGAATTAAAAAAAATATATTTTGTGTTAAGGCCCTCAATACATGTCATATTAATAGTATTTTTTGTTGAAATTAGATGGATCCAGTATACCTCTGCTTCATCGGAGAGTTCTCCGTTGGACAAATTTCCGTGAATATGATTTTCCATTATATATTAATTCCCATAAATATATCGATTCCCACAACTTTAGATCAATTCCATTAAAATCAAAATCCACATAATTTTTTAAAGCTTTGTCAGAAATTAGTTTCCAGCCATCAATCGTATTGTGTTCCGTAATATATTCAATCTCGTCTTGAGTTGAGAACAATTTTTGATAGCTAGTTTTTCGATGTCATCCTATGCCTTAGCAGTGTTATGCATTGCTAAGCCATAGGTCATCATCTAAAATATATGTACATGGTTATCGTGGCAATAATGCTTAACCTAGCCGTGACGATGGGATCTATTTGGGACCCCAAGTTTTTGATATTTTCGATTTTTCTACTAATATATTTCATGAATAACTATTTTTATTCTTAGAATAATCCATTTTTTTTATAATGTCACAATATTGTGAAAAGAATTCATCAATATCTTGACTTGAAATGCTTGTGGTCTATTTTCATACAAAATAGACCCCATCGAGTCGTTGGTTTCGAGCCGCCGTGACGGATCAGTTAAAAGTACCGATTATTCTCTTTTTATTCAAATTTTAAATATTTCATGCGTGAAATAAAAATCGTAAAATCTAATGGGACTAAACGAAACTAAACTCTATTTTATTGCTTAAGAAGTATAAAATAAAGATAATATCTATATATTAATAATAATTTCCAATTTTTTAAAATTTTTTTTACTATATGTCATAAAGGTCTCAAAATGATATTAAAAAAAACATATTTTCAATTGTCGATGGTGTTAATCAGCACGGGATTCAATTATACACTTCAGCATATTCCAACGCCCTCATTATTTATAATTCTTTTCAATTAACATTGAATTTAATTCGGTGTTTTGATGAATGCAAAGTCGAATTAAACGGGGGGCGAATTAAGCGGAACGAGTTTCTTTACAGCAATTAAAATAAGTGTCAAAACTGAGTCCGAGTCGTGGGTTATTAATGGTTTTCGTTAATTTTTTAATTGTTCGCCACAAACCCATCGAGCCCCTGCGCCCTGCCCACCGGGCCGACGCACTATGGGATACATCTTCAATTCTACTGCCAAAAAACATTAGATTTCAAAAAAAAATTACGAATGATAGATACAATCAAATTTATTATGTCACTGTAATATAAGGTTCTAAAGTTAACCATAATGAAAAAATCTTATCGTAGTATCAAATTCAATCGAGTATATCTTTACAGTTTTTAATTGCCTATTAATGTTATGTATACAATATTAAAGCGTATATTATCTATAATCAAAAATATATAAAAAAATTCGCAATGATCTTAATCAATTTTCCATTTTTAAAAAAACTTTACGAATATATTTGATTAGCCAAAACTTTAACTATGACTGGATATTTAAATATTAGCACGGATCTTCCGGCTAAAAGTAGTTTGGTCAATTCAGAGAAAATATATATATTAACCACTTAATTAACCACGCGAATTATTTTTGCCAAAACGTTCCAAAAAATGTATTTTTTTTGCCTTTAATTTAAAGCATATATTAAAAACATAAAAATGTTTTTATATTTTTTATTAACACTTTTCGGTTAATTTTTTGCACTTTTACGCAAAAAAATCGTATTGCATGTAAAGTCGTAAAATGCATTGAAAATCAGGCTATAGAAAAGTAAGAATGCAATTAGAATAAAATAAGCTAGAGAGTGATCTTTTCATAATTGACGAGAAGATACAATAATAAAACTGTGATTTATTTAAGCGCGCATCTGGCTTCACACGAATACGCGTGAGCGCGGAAATTCGAACGCTCCTGCTTGACGCGTATACGCGTCAACGCGCTTGAAGTGGTTAATAGCGGCAATAAAAAAAATCCTGCCACTTGTACAAAAACAAGCGAGCGACATATTTGCGGAGCATCAATTGTGTGTAACTTTACGATTTTTAATTGCACATTATTATTATATGTACAACAGTAAACCCCCCTATAACGTCAAGATAGGTTCCACGTTATAGGGGGGTAAGGTTTTTCAATTTTATTTTTTGATTTGAAGGAAATCAGTAAATTAAACATTAAAATTTTTCTTTTTTTTACATTTTTACTTGTTTACCAGCGCAATGACGTATTTTGGCTGACGTAATCTTCCCGCAACTTGCGGGCAGGGAAGATCAACGCGACATTTTATTAATTAATTTTATAAAATTATAAAATATTCTCATGATAATTTTATTTAGCGTTTTAAAAAATGTACGTTATAAGGGGGTTTGACGTTATAGGAAAAAACTGCGGCAAACGTTATAGGGGGGGACGGGACGTTATAGGAATGTACGTTATAGGGGGGTTTACTGTATAATATAACCTATTCTATCTATGTTTATTAATATATAAATTTATATATCGGTTAGGTTTATTTATTGTTCATTTAAAACAAAGGTTTTGATGAAGAAGTTTTAATTTTTTTGGTTTTAGAATAATAAACAGCTTTTTTTATATATCATGAAATATTGTAGTTTTTGTCTATAAAAATATTGTTTTTTAGTTAATGCATAACGCTGGTAAATTAATACAGTAAACCCCCCTATAACGTAGGGGTTCTACGTAATAGGGGGGGACGTTATAGGGGGTTAAGGTTTTTCAATTTTATTTTTTGATTTAAAGGAAATCAGCAAATCAACACATTCCCATTTTTTTGTTGTTGTGATTGTGAACTTAGATCGTATCGTTAATAAGATTAAGAGGTATGCACGTATATTACATAATTAAATAGTAAAAAAAACGTGAGCATCGATTTACTTGATTATAATTCGTTCCATAGATATAAAAGTGGATTTTTTTTCTTACGGTATGTGTGAATATCCCTGAAATGCTTTGACAGCCTCGTGCCGATGAATCACCAAATATTTTTATTTAGTTTCGCCGGATGCGTGTCGATGTCAAGCGATAAGTAGCTACATTATGTCATTGCGCGAACGCATTTAAAATACCGATATGTACATTTTTGTTTATGAAAATTCTAATAAAGCGTTTCAAAAAAATACGTTATAGGGGGGTTCGACGTTATAGGAAAAAAACCCCGCAAACGTTATAGGGGGAAACGTTATATGAGAGGACGTCATAGGGGGGTTTACTGTATACAAAATTATACAGAATAATATGCCATTTTTGTACAATTTTCATAGTTGTTATTTTGAAATATTATTTAAAAATATATTTTTAAATTTTATTATTTGATATTGAAGAATATATCTCTTGTATGTATTCTAAATTTCATAAGTCTAGCTGAAATGGAAAATGAGTTACAGATTTTTGGCAGATGAATTGATGATCCGCCCCACTGTGCGACGCTGCAATCGGGCGCAGCGTTGGCCCATCACTCATCATCAGTTTAACCGATACGATTTGATCGCCGATTGAATTATTTGCGAAACGAAATTGTGCACATGTTTTTCAAACGGATGGCGTGTGTGACTGCGCGATAATTGACGATAAAAACTTATCGTCATAAATGGGACTAAATATATGATGATGCCATCAATCTTCTAATTAAAAAATATGTGAGAGTTGAGTCAATTAAAACCAAGCATGGAAATTAAGCAGAAACAAAACATTAGTCGGCAGCGGTGGCGAACATTGCCGCAATTGACTCGTTTCGCCTGTGCGGCATTAATTATTTGTGTGTTTTTTGTCGCGTTGGTTATCACTGTCCCCCCGAATTTGAATTAATTAAATGATTATGAAGCCGTCGCAGTGCTCTGGTCACACGAGCGCTACATTGAAATTAATCATTTTACGTCATCCGTTTTCAGGAATAAAAATTATCCCGGCTAATTGAATGAACGTCATGTGGAGTGATGCCCTAATGATGTACAACTAATTTGCTATAGCGACCAAATTAGGGTATGATGAATTTAAAAAAAATACATATTTTTATGACATGTATACAAACAACCGTGTAAAAACGATACAGTGAACTTAAATGACATTATTTAAATCAATTTGTAATTTAATTTAATATAATATTTTATATTACGGTAACATAGGAGATGTATGCAAATTAGCATTATTTTTAAATAAATATGACATTTTCTATTAGTAGATCGAGTACATTTATTGTTACACGTTTTCATTTAAAAAAGAATAAAGCAAATGTTAAAATAAATTATTGGGATATAAAAACAATATTTAATATATTAATACACGTGGATTGGAGATCATTGAGTTAATTTCATATTTTTAATATTAAACATCTAATCTTTAGATATATACTTTTTTTTATATATATAAGAGCATTCTGTGTGATATCGCGTTAAAAAGATTCAGGCGATGAAACTAGGAAATAAGTTTCTTTCAATTTTAAATTACATTTAAAGAGATTATT
Organism: Philopotamus ludificatus; assembly: GCA_022495035.1. NCBI lineage: Eukaryota > Metazoa > Arthropoda > Insecta > Trichoptera > Philopotamidae > Philopotamus > Philopotamus ludificatus. The sequence goes on along the minus strand of JAGXCT010033901.1, from coordinate 62,219 downwards.
ACACTATTTATTTTACCTAGTTTCAAAAGTAAATTAAACATAAAAATATATTAATGATAATAAACACATTCGTTACCACGAGAATTAGAAAGATTACTTAATGGTAAATTTTTTTAGTAATTATATATTCCAGATTATTACATATTAAAAGTATTATAGCAAAAATTAGTGCAACAAATAAATGATTAAAGGTTAAATTAATTAATTAAATCGTAGTACTTTGGAAATGTATGTACGTATATAACGATTTTGTTAACACATTGCCTACGGGGCGAATTGCGGTCAAACTTGCGCTGGGGCGGGGCGCATTCGCCGAAATTTGGTGAAACGTCGTTTACAAAAAAAAATCATAACTCTTTTATTAATCAAGATATTGAGCCGAAAATTAAAATACTTGAACTTCAATATTTGCTGGATAGTTAATGTAAAAAAAAATTAAATCCGAAAGCAGTTGTCTAAACATTTTGTCGGCTAGCGTGTGTTATGCGCGCCCCGGACATACACAAATTCGCTTTTGACGTGGAATCCAAGTTCCCCGTAGACAATGTGTTATAGGCAACTGTCAGACCTACCTCTGCATGTAGTCACCAGGAGCTGTCCACTCTAAGAAGTCCATCTCCATCAATAACCATTAATGCACTTCACGATAACTGCACATTTTACACACTGTTAATATTTTATTTACAAACAAATGAATAACAGATGTTTGTTCATTTAAAAAAAAATGCTTAGTTACATTTGTTTGTCGTGTACTGTGAGACCTTATCATATAATACCCTTAATAAGTAATAATATTTTGATAAAAATTCAGAGTATTAATATTAAATTGGATATAAACGAGTTGATACATTTTAATTATCGTGGATGTAAAGTCATCTGCAACGATTTAATTATATTTTTATTTATTTATTTGACTACGATGGATGAATGGCATAACAGAAAGATTCCAAAGCGCTATTCATCCATATAAAGATTCGATAAAGATTCTAAAGATGCAACGGGAATGAGTCTCTCACACTAATATTCCCCCCAGTGCCAAACCACGACACTGGTTAATTTGAATATTATTTCAGTTAGATTAAAGTTTGTTTTACAATTATTTATTCAACGCAGGATAAATGGCATTAAATTAATTAATTCAAACGCCTATCTACATAAATATTTTTATAAAAAAATCGGAGGTAATGTCATAAAGAATAGCCGGTGTCATAAAGAATTGCTTGAATTCATCGCCGAACACCTATCCTACTCCTAGCTTAGCTCAGTCGCGGTTAATTATATATGGGATTACCTTTCCAGATATTAATTCACCTTCCTTCATTTCTGAGGAACGTTACCATGTGTATGATTCATATTATTAAGGACCATGGACATTGTTTTTGTATTTCTGTAGACTTAATTTCTGTAGTAGTTCATATGATACCAGGGTTTTATTGCAAATTTAACTTTTTCGGAATGGGAGTTAATCAAGATTTCTAAATGATATCATAAATTTGATTTTTTTCTTCTATTGGAAAATTTACACCCAGCATCATTTCGTGGCACACTTATGTGCCGTAACACAGCAATTGCGAAACCATGATGTATCTAATGAAACCTCCTCAGAAGTGGACAAAATTCATATTCATCCATAAGTGGCCTTCTAATCTTGAGGCGGGTCTTTGTCATCTGGAGGACACTACGCGATCTCCAGTAGAGACACGTTCATCCCAACCCTGATGTTAGGACTGTGACGGTCGTCCACCAGGTTATCTAGGGTCGTCAAATAGGGGCCAGGTCGCCGGCCATGAGCCCGGGAGCCGAGCTGTCAACGCCCGGATTGTAACAATAATAATGAGACGAGGCTAGGGGCAATTCGTATTTAGTTCATGGTCTGATCGGGTGTTACGGGCACCTCCTGTAGCACTCACGTCATCGAATTGGCCTGGATAGCGGCCTGGCTCCTCATAGCTCCGTAGAATCTACGAAACCATGATTCTGCCAACCGCTATCGCTGTCACGTCCAATAGACACGCGACAACACACGACTCGAAACATTGTTAAAGTTTTTTTTCAGTAAAACTAAATTTCCGCGTATATTTTTTCTATCAAACTTTTTACATTTGTACATATGAATTTTAAAATATTTTAATAGGTTTGTATTTCGATGGGGGTGTGTACCATAGTGGGATTTGTGTAGAGAATGGGGTGGATGGTGGTCGGATTAAATAAACCATTTCAAAGGATCTACAGTTGATCTGACGACGGGGGCATTATGCACTTAGGGGTTGCCGGGGATTTTTCCATATCCATCCAAACATTCGACAAAACGGATCAGAAATTAAATGGAAAATAATTCTGGATTTATTAAAGTATGAAAATAATAAATAAAAAAATGCGCAAAAATATGTTCGCGCCGCGGCCCGCAGATAGCGGCAAGTTGAAATATTTCAGTCTGATCCATATTCCCGACGGGATCAGAGTCAATAAGCGGAATGAAATTTTCGATTTTAATACACTTTCCTTGGCCGAATATCGAATAGAGAGCGGGCCAAAGTGAATCAGGGCAATGGGAAAAATGCGAAAGTACACAAAGCCTCTTAACGAAAAAGGAAACGTCAGTCAATATCGAATTTTATGTCAATTTTTCATAAGTCGTATCGTACTGGGACACCCGGTCCTCGTACGGGCCACCCCCCTCTCTGCCCGAGCCGGCCCCCATCTCATCGGCAGACGGGGATATTGTTGGAGATGTGTCAGTTTAGCGTCCGTTACTATCGATATTGAGTTTCATTCTTTAAAAATTCATATAGCAAGAAGAACCAGTTATCTGAAGTTAATCAACATTCGATACAATCCATATTTAGATCGGCGATCACAATGCGATTCTAGACCATTTTTTTATTATCAAACAATTTGATTAATTCATATATATTATTTTAATATTTAATATTGCAATTTTCTTCCACACACAGCCTCCATAAACGTAAAACATTTTCCCGCGTTCATTCATTTTAAAGTTTATATAAAGTTACAGACGCCGCGCGACGCCATGTCCTATAAAAACGGGAATAATGATAATAAAAATATTTAAATCAGAATAAAAGGAAGGTAAAGTCGGCGCCATACCTGCGGTACTGCGGTCCGGATTACGCGGCCCTAATGACGACAGGGCTGCCAACGTGCTCACGGTTTAATGTTAATTCCGGTGCGCCACCCCTGGACTAATCCACTTTGCAACGCGCTTTTTTTAATGATAATCATATTTTTCAGTCACAACATGAGAATAAGAGTACTCGATTTTTTTTAATACGGTTTCGAAGTAATATGATTCAAGAAAACGGACACAATAAATAATTCGCGGTTATAATAAATAATAGTGGATCAAAAACAAAAAAAATATGATTTTGCTTTAATACGATTTTTGTTTTCGGCAAAATAAAGTTTTTTTTTATAACTTTTAAATACAATCAGAAAATTTTTCTTATAATAAGAAATATATAGAAAAGAATCCATCACCTCATTCTTAAAATGTTACTATTTGTTCCCATTTTCCTTATTTCTGTTTTGGAAAAACCTGGTATCTACCTTCGATTCTATATTAAAAACAGTTTTCTCTTCGTATTACGAAGGATTTTTAATTCATATTTTCTTTGTCTTAGTTAAAATATTATCTTACGTTGATATTCCAGACCGTGTTCATTATTCTAGAACAGTCAATATGGAATTCAAAATATATTTCATTGGATTTGGTTTTCGTTCCAGTTAAAGAATACATATCAGTACGGTTTCGGTTTTTGTTTCGGAAAAAAAAATCGGTTTTTGCTTCTGCTATGAGAGATTATTTATTATTATATGATTTTATTTGTATATACATTACATAAAAAATAAAACTAAATTTAAAAAGAGATTCTAACGCGGTAATTCAAGCAAATAATAGCTGTTTCGAAAATAAAAAAAAAATAGGTATTTCCTTTCATTAAATTAAAATGAAAATTAGTAGATAGTAATAAATTATAATTATTATAATAAATTAGTAGTAGATTAGTAGATATTATGTAAAAAAATAGACAATAATTTTTTTGTGAATTGTCGACTAGACCCAAAAATCCTATTGATTCAGTTCAAATAAATATAAAATTTTGAGTGGTGTTTTTTGATACATACAAAAAAGTATGAGTATCCTGGGACGCTCAGACTGTCGCTGGATTTTAATTTAACAAATTAAAAAATTCTTCATCATTGCAATATATTTTTTTAAATTTTTGTATAATTATTATAAAATATCATGTTAAATGCGAAAATTCATCAATTAAAAAATAGATATTTTTAGAGTATGTTGTATACTTTTTTTATAATTGACTAATTAATGAGTTTTTCATACAAAATGAGATTCATATGGATTGTACAAACTCATAAAGAATTAAATCTAGTAATGGATATTGCTCAATATTTGGTTCAATGTCGTATTATAGTTTGGGCGCGAATTATCCGCGTTTCGGTCCAATTCCATGAACGGAAGCGGAGCGCTGATGATGTAAAAACAGGAGATGGGGTGGTAACCTGATGTGATTGACCGCGAGTCTCTCAAAGAGCGCCCCACGGACCCTGCGCCCTCCCCGACCGCCCCCATCCGGCGGGGAGGGTCTGCGCCCCCATCCCGCTCGGCTACGTAGCAAATTAATTCAATTTCAGGTTTTCTTTGCGCGGATATAAATTTTGCTTTTTGAATTTGAAATATTATTTAAGCAAGTAGCCGGGAATGATATTAAAGTCGGTCTCCCCGCGCCTCCCCCCTCGCCCCGTCCCGTACCGACGCAGGCGTGCCGAGGCGGGCGCGTCCCTGTCTGCCGCGTTGGCTTCCCGAGTTCTTTCAAATTGCTTTAGCTCTAGCTGCCGGTAATGAAGGCAACCTACTGAATGTCTCGCCGCTTCCCAAACTGCGGAATAAGCAATCGTGATTTATTTCGCACATCGATCGGGGTGGGGGTAGGTCGCCGAGATCCCCCGCCGGCCGCTGATTAGGCGCGAGGTGGACTCGTTACACGTCCTCCGGCCAAATCGCCGTCCGAACGATAATTTTTATTATTTTGGATGGGTTGGACGGTTTGAGTAACTCGATTGTCAACAGCCGGGTGTCCCTTTGGCGCAAAGTTGGAGCATCCGCGGAGCGGGGCCAGGCTTGTTATGGCGCTTCAGTTAAAGGCAACTTTGGACGAGAGAAAATTGCGGGGAATTGAATCAGAAAATGCAAAGTTTTTTACTGGCTACACTGAATGATGGAGCAGATCTGCAAAGAGACGGCGAGCGTAACCTCGTTATCCAGAAACTAGCGGAAGCCCGCGATCAGATGTGGTTATCGACTTCTGGATCGGTTTGCTGCTCCGATGCGTTCTTCAACCTCGACTTATTTTAGGACAACAACATTTAATTATAGAAAGCAATCATTCGATATGCTCAATATTATTAAATATTCAAATTTATTACAATCAAATTAGCGCGTTATATGTCCAGTGCTTGTAGGCCCATAGGCCCATGGCTTGTAGGCCCATAGGGGAGACTCATTACATACGTAAAAATATTAATTATGGAATTATAGAATTATTTAATTTAATAACATCTATCCTTCATTGAATAAATAATTATAAATATTATTACTACTGAAATAATAATTAAACTTAACCAGTGTCGTGGTTTGACACTGGAGGGAATTAGTGTGAGAGACTCATTTCCATTGCATCTTTAGAATCTATATCGAATCCATCGTAGTCAAATAAATAAATAAATACATTTCTCACATTATACATACATTTACAAATCATTTTACATACGTTTTTTACACTGAATATGAATGGAGATATAATTTGAAAAAAATGAAGATGAAAGTATTAGGACAAACAGTTATGTGATAAATTTATAACACTCTGCTATGGTGCCTATAACCTATGTTTTTTTGCGGTATTTTAATTTAAAAAAAATACAATTAGACATAAAACGTTCAAACCAATATTTAATTCTTTGTGACATAAAACACTTTTTTTTTTAAAAAAAAGGTAGATACACGATGGAATTAAGTGTTAAATTAAAAAAATAAAATTTCGATGACCGTTTTATTAAATAAGGTATTGCATTTAAACTGACTGAAACTAAGCTTATTTACACAGGTTATGGCATTTATTATTTAACAATTAAGAATTAACTTTTAATGCAAAGTCCCGGATAAAACATCGGGATAACTTTTTTGACATTTCTTTATTATCAAGAGAAATGTTACTAAAGGATTGATTGATTGATTGAAAGGGTAATTTGGAAAATCTTGAGGAGTAATACTACTTAGAGTAAGACAATTATGTGGTGCTTAATTTCTATTTAAGAACATATAAAAGGAGGTTGTTATTGCTTGTTGTTTTGAATTAAGCAAAGGATTATTAAATCTTATCGTTCTTAGAACACTAAAAAATCAAAGGCACCTAAAATTTGTCTGACTATGATGTATAATTCAATTTAATTATAAAATATATTTCAAATACTATTTCAATATTCTCTTCAAATACGAGGAATACCATATTAATAAAATAGTGTTAATAAAGATAGTTTCTGTAAACAGTAATAACTTTCAAGCCATTTTAATAATGATCTATTAGGTATTTTTTTTTTTTAAAAAAAAAACTATGTAAAAACAAAATAATAAAAATAAACACAGTATGAAATAATGAGGTACAAATTAATAGTTCGAAGATAAAAAGCGCCGAACTAAGTATTAGTATATGGAGTATGTTGGACAGGTTAATAGTTAAATTTTATTTTAGTTTTCTATAAGGAGTAAAGAATTCCCAACTAAATGTAAAAGGGATCAGGTGGCATACAACAAGATATATAAATTATACAAAAAGCCACAATATAACTCATTTTTTTTTTAAAATCGCACAAAAAAGCTTTGTTGCAAACATTATAAATGTTCTTAAAATAGCATATGTCCACCCTCGTGCACGTCGCAAACGGCCCTGTCAGATTATGCGAAATTACAGAACTAGCATCCACCCCTAGCCGTCCATCGCCCCGGGCCTCTCTACAATTAGAAAGATAACTCTATAATCGCATTCCGGCTCCATTGAAAGAATTCCGCTTATGAATTTCGTCGGCGAAAAGGAATTATTCATACATCTCCTCCACCCTTCTGTCGACGTTACGATATCATAAATATTAATTCAGATCCGGAGATAATTCGTTGATCGCCAGATATAAAAACGAGTCAAGCTCCCCGGCTCACAGTTTTCCTTACATCGATTCTAATTAAAATCTCATACATATGCAGATGGTATAATTAATTTTGCTGGATGTGCCGTACATACATTTAATAATCGTAGCCATGCGGTCTAGTAATGTATCACTACTCCCATGTACCCGGCTCAGGTAACGTGACGCCTTCACAGAGCCAAATTTGTTAATTCGATACATAAAGGTATAATTTGTGACGACGAATGCAGGGCCGCACTCGACGCCGAATCCAATTAATTAAAATATATTCATATCACGATAAAATGTGTATTATAATCGACGTGTAATTTCAAGTAATAATCGTGTTGTTTATTTATTTATGATTATTTGAAATAATGTCGGCGCGAGTCCGGCCCTGGCGAGCACGTACACGGTATCACGCCAAATGTAATATTCAATTCGGGAGATGAACACAAATTTGTAATGTCAATATACTAATTTCTCTTTGGCGTCTGTTTGTGTTGGGAGTTAGGGGGCTGGTTGTGGGTGGTGGCGGTGCTCAGGTGGGGCCCCGACTGAGGGTTGGTTGGGGTGCGTCGAGAAATGGGTTAATCTCGTCCAACCAAATGAAATTTGACGACATATTTCAATGAAATTACACCACGATCCTCTTTTTACACGGTTCTTATATAGCACTGGTAAAATGTCCTGATTGTTGTTTTTTACTCTGATTTTTGAACGGTCTCAGTATAAAATTATAAGTCCTCTTTGGTAATGTTCTATTAATCGTTTGAACACAAACTATTCTACAATATTTTCAGTTAATCTTTCAATAGTTTTTTAATATGTAATATTGTTGGTCGAGAAATGTGAATATTTACAAAACGTATATACAGTTTGTATAAAATATCGAGCCCCCTTTAACATGGGAGTTTAAAGGGTTAATATTATAAATTTTCATAAAATTACTATTTAGTTGTATGTATATAAACCTTTTTAGTTAAAATTCAATAATCATATTTTTTAGAGAAGCATTAAAATATTTTTTCCCGAATTTGTTCTCTAAAATGATATTTATCAAAGTCGATTTTTCTCTCACTTAAGGTTTGATAATATGGCTATAAAAATATAATATAAATTAAGAAAGGTTGAATTGTTTATATTAAATAATTTTATTAATTATTATACTACTAATCATAAAATTACATATAATGATTTTTTCATTTCTATACTAAAATATGTGGCTCTAGGGATCTTACATAGTCTTATTCGTAGTAATAAATTAATATAATTGATTATTTTAAATATGCATATATAGCTATTTTCAATATTATATAAAAAGTTATTTAGGAAATTTAGATATAAAAATAAACCGAATAAATTGTGTTTATTTTTAATGGTAAGTAATTTATTTTTTGAATAAAAATGATCCTTTTTATTTAGTTTAACACGTAAAACAACACGTTAACATATATATCAATCTCAACTTACGCCTTAAAAAAGCTATTAAAATAAATAAAAGCCCGTCGTAAGTAAATGTATTTAATTTTAAACAGTTAAATAAATATATGATAATGTTTATAATATTAAATTAAATCTAAGGTTAATTCATGAGTGTTAAAACAATTATGTATATATTATTTTTTAGGTTTTTTTTTTAGACGAATGTCTATGGAGTATATCCCCTATTTAAAATGTAACCGAATGTAATTGAATCCAGAAAAATGGCGTAAAGATACTTTCATTTTTAAGATGGGGGGGGGGGGGGGTGCAAAAGAGTAAGAACGAAACGGTTCTGACGTAATGTTAAAGGATTAAAAATACATTAACCCAATTTTTCTCCCGCAATACGGCCAAGTAATTTCTCTCGAAGCTGTACAGTCGACCCAGTCGAAAATTTTTTAACATTGTAAACGTAATAATTTGCATTTCCATTTCGGTCGAGTGTACATGTTTCTCCATATAATTCGCTTCCATCCCACTTAATTCTTTTTCGAAAAAAAACGCGTCGTTTTAAAACGCGGCTCGGAAGTAAGCTGACGTAAAGAGTGTACCAAAACGTGTGACAAGAGGATTATTATTTTAATATAATAATGAAACAATGTACTTATAATATTATTATTTATTTATATTAGCAGAGTTCGTTGTGTCGTAAATCGTAAAAATGCTGATAAACATTATCGTGTGTATGATTGAGTCGTTGCTTCTCGTTTAACGTTATTTCTGTTAAGCGAGATTTATGAAAAATACACGCGTATAAAAAATATATTTAATATATTAACATTTTCGACTCCGTGGGCCAGACATATTGGCCTAAAGGTTTTTTTTAGCAAACAACTTGAACCAAGTTTTTTTTTATTTAATTAAAAAAAAATAAGACAATAATTCACATTCATTTTCCGAATCGATATCTCTTAAATAAATTTGCAAAAAAATATGAGTGTAACTCATATCATCATCATCATAATCATTTGCCAGCCACAAGGCTCTCACTCGCTGAGGGCCATGGGCCTTACCAAACTGTCGCAAGGTAGTCGAGGCCAAAGGAACCTGAGTCTCACACGTGACGTGTGGACTTTCGTGTCCATACCGCGGGGACCCGAGCCGTCTTGGTATGCGGTTTTTTGTAAAGAGTTTCCCTCTATATATTCGACTAAAAGTGAACAGAGTGGAAAGGGTTAATAAGTAGTGCGAATATGTTATTTTAAATGCGATCAGGATAACACTTTTTCCACAATATAATTCATGTTTTATATTAAAATGTAAATGAGTCATTTAATTTATTAAAAAAAATACACAATAATTAATAATAATACGGAATATTAGTGTGAGAGGCTCATTCCCCTTCCATCTTTATATCTTTATTAAAACTTCGAATCTTTATATATTAACCGTTTAGACGCCACGGCGTGCAGGCACGCGAAATCGTCTAATCACCAGCGCCGCGGCAAACGCTACTAGAATTTATTTATAAATAAATATAATATTTTTAAATGAAAATTAATGCAGAGACATATTTTGAAGGTAATGTGATTATTAGAATGTCGATATGTTTAGCCGTTTCATTTTATTTGAAGTTTATACGGCGTGCGTTAAAAATCCATTTAATTGGATAGCACAAGGCTTGGCGATTAAAGGGTTAAAAATCTTTATATGGGTGAATGGAGTATTGGAATCTTTCTGTTATGCCATTCATTCATTATAGTCAAATAAATAAATTCATTATTATTAATATATTAATATAAAAGGGGAGTCGTACTTTCATGTCATGGTGTCCAAGTCAATTCGTTTAATGGGAAAACCGAAAGATTACGTGGTGCCCCCCTGTTTTTCAGTTTTTAATTTGCAAAGCCGGATTATTTTTCTGGCGTTGTCTGCAATGCTGGAGGAAATTTGAATCTTTAATTATTTAAGATGGCAGAGAGGAACTCAGGTCTATTCCAATTATTGTATTATATTATACGGCTGTCGCATTTAACAGTAAATAAACAATTTTTCAATCAGTGGCGGATCAACAACCAGAATGGCAAACGATCACGTCGATGCGCGTTATAGAATATACTAATTATTTCTTAAATAATATAAATGAAATGTTTATTTGCGTGGTCCACGGAGTTGTCGAGAACGGGATGAAATGGTAATAACGCTAATAAAAAAACAATATTCTTAGCCGGGGCGGGTGGCGGCAGAAATGTTAATGTCCGCCTTAAATAGTGAATGAGGTGGAGCAGCCCGCCATCTTAGCGGCCGCGGCTTTGCGCGCCAAATTTAATTTTTTTACAAGAAAACCAGTTTACATTTTCTAAATGGGGGGTGGCGGCGGGCGAGGGGGTGAATTTTTCTTCGCGCCCCCCTCTGAATAAAACATAGGGCCGAGGGGCGGAGCGCCGCGAGCCCCCCGAGTGTGGGGGCCGTAAAAATGCGGTTTCGACACCATTGTCATCCGGAGTGAAAATACAAAATTCATTAGGGAGGATTAATAAATATTATGTGCACAGGGCCGGCTGGAAAGTAATTGAAAATGTGGCGGGCGGAGTAATTGGCCGGCCCGTCTGCCACTGCGGCTTACAACTAAACCGATTTTCGGAAAATGGCTCGTCGAATCTGTAACAATTTAACAAAAGTACTATACATATTTTATATTTTAATTCATAACCGTTTCCACGATATTTAGTTTTTTTATAATAACTTGTAAAGTAGACATTTTTAATATAATTTAATATCTCATTGTCGGAAAATATTTACACGGTTTTAAATTAACGCAGCTTAATAAAAAGAACAAATACTTATAATTTATTTTTAATTTCGCGTAGTTACGTCCGCAAAATGACATTATTTTTATGTCATATTAGCCAATGACCGATGTTTAGTATTTACTCAACTATGATCCCAAACAGGAACGAGCTTAAAAATTTCCCGGATATCAAGAAACAATTTGTGAAACAAAAATCACAGAAGTAGTTGCAGATTTCCTAACAATAAGTAATACAGATATATCTAGAAATAGCGAATCAGTTTACGAATAAAATGAATTTAAAAAACTTATACTTGTTCTAAACTTGTACCAAATCCCTATTAAACAAAAAAAATGTTGTGTTGCATCAACTTATTTTATTTATACTAATATATGATTTTTACAAAAAGTTTAGATTCAATTCTGTGTAGAAAATACGATTTTTAATTCAAGTGTGAGACATTTAAACCAAAATAGACATAATATATATAATTTATACAGTTTTATTTAATTTATCACTAAGTTTTTTTAAGGGACTTTAAATCCGTGGTTCGAAAACCAACCGCGTCGTCCGAAGGGGGTCTATTTATAATGGAAAATATACTTAGCATAGCAATAGACCCCCTAGTCTTGTCATGTTTATTAAAAAATAGATATTCTATAAATAAAGATCATGATATGCTTAAAAATTTGGTTGATATTTTGGATTTTTCTACTAATCAATATGACCCGACGTTGTTCTGCCGCAGAGTAAAGACACGCTGCCAGTATATCGGACGCCAAATTCTCGCGGCACGTGTCACTAGTATACGTTTCACTCGCACTCTGCACATCGTACCGGATGCGAGCGAGAACAAGCATTGCGATCGTGTCTACAGAAGCGAATATTGTTGTTTTTTCGCAATTGCGGACAATAAAGACCAATGATTTTTATTGATCAATGAATATTTATTCTTTAGACTTTTATAAACAAATACAAAAAGTTTCTGATATGTAGGATTTATAATAAAAGAGTTGTTATTCGAGAAAAACTTGGGGTCTTAAATGGACGCGGCACGGTTAGGTTAAATATTAGTTGTTTCAGACCTCGCATTTCTCTGAAAGTACCTGCTGATGTGAAAAATAAAAATCTTTTCTTACATAATACCAAAATAGTATTTTTTTCACATTGAATTCAAATTATTTACACCATTTTCTAAATAATGTAAAATTGAAAATGTGTTTTTACTTATTATGGTTGGAATTTAGAATCGATGGAAAATGGAAAATATGTTTTACTTCGAATTCTATTTTACTAATAAAACATCAATTAAACCAAAATCTAAACAAAATGATTTTTTCTATGGTTTACACGTCTTACGTTATTAGAATTTCTCTGAAGATATCTTAAATTATTAATATTACCACTTACATATATTATTATTATATATTAATGCGGGCAAATAAAACGATTCTCATATCTTATTAGCCATTAAATGTTATGACGTAAATTTAATTTTCAATAAAGCGCGCCTCGATACATCGACCGCTGCGCGTTATCCGCGTTCGCGTTAAGTGAACTCCGTCGAGTGTGTAATATTAATAAGACAGATTTAATATTAAATTATAATTCTCAAGATGCTCTAAACTTTGTAATTTGATATCCAAACATAATATTTCCTAATTATCACGTAATCCGGCCCAAATTAACAACCATTAATAAGTCAGGATCAGCACTCCCCTATGCCACTCGCGATATAATATCCACTTTGGGAAATATTCGACGAATTTCGTTCGAAGTCTTGCATACGAATCGATCGAGATGATTCGGATGCCGATGATGTTTTTGATAATATTATTAAAAATGTGTTGCGGGATGCAGCGGAGGCTGCGCCGTCGGCCGCCTCCCCACGGGGCGCGGTACACGCGTGTAATCTCACAAGCGGATTAGGCGAGCGTCTTGCCGCGGCAGCTCAGCTTCCCACCTAAGTAATGTTGTTTTATGAAGATTATTCAGGTTATTTGCGGCGGGGGTGAGGGTGGGCCGCGATCCCCGGCCACCCCCGGCCACCCCCGGCAACGCTTCATTACATATTTAACGGCCAGGAATACAATGACATAAAAAGTGAGACGGCAAATTGGAGCCGGAGACTGGAATACGAAATGTGACGTCGCGGTCTGGGCGGCGGCGACGGTGGCGAACCTAGCGGTGGATGGCGGAGAGTCAGCAGCTTCCCGGCTCGCTCGCGGTTCACTTGTCTTCGATCATTCTGTTAATTTATCTTATTTTTATCTCATTTATCTCACTCTAATGTATGAAATACGGACTGAAAATGGCAAAAAATATGGAAAATTTAGTCAAACACACAGATTTTTTATATTATTTTATTAAAACATTTAATTATTTATTTTTACCGGAAATTTTTAGCCAGAAATTTAAATATTGAATTTCAAAATAAGATATAATAAAAACAAAAATGAAAAACGCCCGTGGTAATTTTATTTGCCGCACCATCATTTTTTAAATTACTTAAACTTTAAATGCTGTAGTTAAAATGTTATATTTTAACCTAGACGGTTAAAACTTGAACACTATTGGTTATTTGATATGATAAAACAATATTAAATAGAATGTTGAAAATTTTTATTGGTTCAGTTTTTCTTTAATCTTGTATCTATTCTATCTATCTATCAGCAGATAGATAGATAGAATTTTATATGATTTTATTAATTTAAACATATTATGAAAATATAGAGAATTGTAAAATGCTATATGAATGAAACAATAATGTGCAATAATCAATATTTTTAGGTGCGGTAAATTTATTTGCCGCGAGTGGATATATCTAAGTGAATTTTTAAAGAATTAAACCAAATTTGGTTTTTATATACGATTTTATATATTTTTAATCAGGAATATTTATCGGAAAAAAATATCTATAGTTTTAATGATATAAATTATAGCTTTTTAGATTATATTTATACAACACCCTAAATTTAAAAAAAAATGTGCCAAAAAAATAATTTATTACTATTTTACCTACTTTAATTTATAATGTAAGATTTATTATTTTATTTCCAACTAGAATCAAAAATAAATTTTACTTCGTGGGCCAGACGTATTGGCCCAAATGTTTATTTAGCAAACAATTTGAACCATATTTTTTTCATTTAATTTCAAAAAAAAAATGTCTTTTTTGGAATCGGATATAAGGTCAAGCCCTATAGATGCTTTTTATTAATTTTCCCTATAAATATCCCTTTAAAAAAAATTGGAAAAAAATATAATGAGAGATCAACTCATAGATTCGACTAAAAGTGAACAGAGTGGAAAGGGTTAATAAAACTTAATTAGGCTATTTTTTTTAAACACTTTTCTGCATTTTCACCAAGATTTTAAAGTAATCAATGAACATAGATTAATAATTTTAATAAAATATCTGAAAATTAGTTGTCTCTCAATCTCGTACGATTACAAGGATCTCTGGATTAAGTGAATTAGCCCTGCGCTTCAGTACTATGGAATGCTGTTTTAAGCGGGATGCTGAATTATTGAGCAGCTCGGTCATAATCCAGACCTAGCCCTGGCCAGCTAATTCGATTACCTCTAGGATTTCGCGAGGATCGCAAGCAATTAACACACCATGTCCAACGAGCTTGTGTAGACCAATCTCTCATTTTTTATATCAACCATATATTTTTTCACCGCAGTAAAGATTCAAATAAATTGGGTTGAATGATACATCAATAATTTTAAAGTTGCTTGAATAATTCAATATTACCTCATTTTCTCTCTTTTCTTATAAACGTTGGTCCTGATTAATGGTTGAGTTGCGCCCCCCCCGAAGATACCGACGGTAGATCCCCGACATCGCTGATACATAATGAACGGTTTCACTCCGTTACCGAATTTGCCGTTGTCATATTTAATCTGTCATATCTTAGCGGATTATTAAAACTAATTGTTGCTGCATAATTCATTGGGTCGGCAGATGGCTGGCTGTTGCCCCCACCCCTTCGCCGGTGCCATCCGCCTCGCCACCTCACCCACTTGTCACACTAATTAAAATTTACCGTGTTCGCTTACTTCATAATCTGAACGCTTTTGAATTAACCAACTGTGATGTGTACTCGCTTACTTAGGGGGAGTCGTTCAAACTTGGGTGGACTTCTAGAAAATTTTAGAAGAAATTTTCATGTGAGGCGAGGTAAAAAAATGATCTTAACTCCCGATAATCTCAAAATATTAAAATATATCGAATTAAAGAGAAATCATAGAAATAAATCCTGAGGTTTCTTGTGCTTTGGCGTGCTTAGAATTTTTTTACTTTGGAAAATTTGGAAAGAATTGGAGTTCTGAAGAGATATTTTGAGAGAAACGAAAATTACCTTTTTTTTGTCAAATCTCGTTTGATCTGAAAATATTATTTTAATCAAATTCAAATTGAAAAATAAATCTTTTTGAGAAAAAATATAAATATTTTTAGGAAAAATATATATAGGAAAATAAGTTTAATTCTTACTATTTATTATTATTGTCTAAAAGTGTCCTTGCAAATAAAATAAATAATAAATATCACAAAATATATTCACTACACTAAAGTAATCGTAAAAAAATAGGCAAATAAATCTTCGACGTCTAGTGAAGTACTGACTGGACCCGAAAGGGATTGCAAACTGTTGGTACCAAAAATCCGCCTCATCACAATAAATCCACTCTATTGATTTATTCAGGTAAATACACCATTCTTTAAAAAAAATATATGTTTCGTAGAACTCTTGAAGTAAACTAATAAAATCGACGTTACTTTTTATTAAACGTGTCAAGGAAACCCAAGGAAAATGAGTGTTAGGGTTTAGCTTCAACACTTAATGATGATTATTAATCATTTAATTACCAAGGACTCATCAACGAGCTTTAAATTCCAACGTAAGCTTAAAAACTACATTGCAAAAGGTACAAAATCATCATGTAACGAGGGTGAAGTCAATGCTAATTCTGTGTTCTAGTGATGGTAGTGATTTCGAACCAGTTCACAAACCAATAATAAAGAATTTCTAACAATTTTTTATAAACATTTTTTACGTTTTCTGTAAATTTTAAGTAATTGATTCATTTTCATGCTATTTAAAAAAATAGGTAATCTATCCCTCATATTTATATAAGAGAGTATTAGTATTTTTTCATATAGCACAAAAATAGGTTTGAGTGTACTATAGTTTTTGTTGAATATTGTATGTCATTAAAATACGCAAATTGAAGAATGCCATAAAATAATAATTTCGTGGAAAGCTGTCTCGGGGAATGAGGTTATCGTACGAAAATGCATATTGCAGTTGCTGCGAAGGCCGCCAATGTTGTTTCCAGGAATTCAATCAGCCACAGTTCCAACCTATTCCCTAGAAACTATTTTTTTAAATGTCAGAGAATTGCAGCGATTTCAGCAGAAAAATAAAAATGACTGTTTGATTCATAATATTGTTGAATCTTACTAAGTAATTCACTTAAATATTCAAGAATTAAATGGCTTGTAGGTAACATGCATATTATTTCGATAGTGCAAGTTAATCGCGACTGAGCTAAACTAGTAGTCGGATAGATGTCCGACGAAAACTATGAATTCAGGAAATTATTTATAACACTAGCCATGGGGTATGTCAGAGGAAGAGATTAAAAATAATATAAATTTCAATCCAACTGAAATAATATTAAAATTAACCAGTGTCGTGGTTTGACACTGGGGGGAATATAAGTGTGAGAGACTCATTCCCCTTGCATCTTTAGAATCTTCACCGAATCTTTATATGGGTGAATGGTCCTTTGGAATCTTTCTGTTATGCCATTCATCCATCGTAGTCAAATGAATAAATAAATAAAGAGAGCTATGTAATTATGGTTTTCACCTCGGTATAAAAATTCTTAGGATCGTTTCAGTGTTAATTCATTTCATTAATTGATGTTTTTTTTATTATTTTTTCAGCGGCAGCGGCTTCAGACCCCTGGACGGCTCGGCGCCCCGCGCTGGCCCCCCGCTCTTCTTCCCCCCGCACCTGTCGCACCTGACGCACTTCAGCCAGCCTCTGTTTCCGGCGCTCAAAGGTAAATCCATGGTGTTTTAATCGCCATTACGGCGGCGGATTGGTGCCGGCGCTCAATTGGAATTAATGACAAACAAGGATATTAATAATTGGTAATGGGTGTTTATTAGGAGCACCTGGGTCCCGCCGGCACCCAATAACACTTCCCGGGAACTAATTCCATTAAAGTTTTAAGCCGGCTGCGATATTTATGAGTGGCAATATCGGAGCGGGAGGAGGGGTAGGACTGCTCCCGACGATGGACTGGGACGTCAAAAAAATTGTCTCACACTGTCAATATGTAAATACATCATAGTTAACATCATTAAATTCTTAGCTGGTTTGC
Source organism: Philopotamus ludificatus (assembly GCA_022495035.1). Taxonomy (NCBI): domain Eukaryota; kingdom Metazoa; phylum Arthropoda; class Insecta; order Trichoptera; family Philopotamidae; genus Philopotamus; species Philopotamus ludificatus. The sequence goes on along the minus strand of JAGXCT010033901.1, from coordinate 44,385 downwards.
TCACTTCTTAACATACATTTTTTTTAATATGATGCTATCGATTGTTGTACCATTTAATTACTAAATTATTTTTTGCTATTGTATCAATTAATTATTTAAATAATATAAATTGTTAAAAATATATTTTCTTACGACATTATCCTATTTAATTACGAAAGACATGAACTAAATAAAAATTAAAAAAACAGGTATATTAACCCCTTGTGTGATTTGCCCGAATACAATTCGGGTAGATATTTTGCTGATCTGCTGACACAGTGATTTGCCCAGGCTGGATTCGGGCACATCATCCTGAAACTTTTATAGATTTGCCCGAATCCAGCTCGGGTCATTCCCGCACCAGTCTAGAGAACGCATCGCTTTATCATGCTCAAACATAATAGTGAAAAAAAGGGTGGCTTTTTTTTACCCACTTTTTTCCAAGAGGTTGACCACAGAAGTGGTTAATATATGATGCCCGCTGTATTATCGAAGTATCGTGTAAAGAAATTTAATAAAATCATTCACAAATTATATAGAATGTTGTCAGATAGTTACAAATAATTAATTATAGATGATGTAATTATTTTTATTGTGAGAATTTGTTAAAATATATATTATTTCTTATTGGAGTATTTTGCGTAAATCAGGTGTCGTAAATATTTTATTACAGCCTAATCGTATCATTTTAAATTTCAAAATAAAAATAATTTTCACGCCCTGCGCATACGACTGGCATTGAAAGTCTCTTTGATAATTCCTTGATGGATAATCTTGATTTAATAGGAAAATTCAGGATATCATCATTAAAATTTATAGATTCCTCTGATCATGTTAATCACAATTGTCCAATTTTAATTTTCAATCTTGAAACTGTGTGATCTTGATCAATTATCTCTTTAATATAAAGTACGTAATGTAAAGAACAGCAAGCAATGTCTGACATGAGTGTGTTTACGACTTCTATTGAAGTAAATAGTTTATTTCAAATTGAATGCTCTAAAGATTTAAAGATATGATAATCTGAGGACGCAAAATCTGATGAATAAGGTGGAGGTTGTAGGGCTTTTAAATTCAATTTCCTGATTTGAGGTCTTACAGTTTAAATCTAAAGTTATTTAACAAATCTGATTCTAATTGTACACAATAAACTTCAGCTGTAATTGTTTGTTCAGGTTTTAATAATTCAATATGAATTACGCCTAAACTATCCCTACAAAAACCTAATTAGTATTTTTTAAAGGTTATCATAGTCAAGGGGTTAAAACTGGTACTTTATTTGAAGAAAGTCCCACTTTTTATTACCAGTAACAATCCTCCTCAGAAACGGATCGGTCTCATATCTAGACGAGAGCAACCAACAGATGATTATCATTTTTTCCAGCGTTGTTTTCTAGGGAAAGTTTGTTACCCAAATTCTTTGTCTATTTTATTCGATAATTTTTAAATGATCTTGTACTGTTGGTACTGTTGACCAGGGACAGCCAAGATCTTGTGACAACTCCTTCTAGTCTTGCAAGTCTCCATGTATTTCGTAGATGATCTCGATAGCAGCTTTTGGCATCATTCCCTTATCAAAATAAAATCGTAAATGGGTCTCCTCAATTTTTAGTCTTGAAATTTTTACTAAGGATGATAGCAATGAATAAAAAATTGAAACTGTAGATTACAAATAGAGCTTTAAATTTTAACCGTTAACTCGACAACAGTAGGTGACAAACTAATGCAAAAACGCAACATCAAAAAAATATCATATAATTATATTAATACAAAACGTAATTTTATAAAATTTAGATGTGAAAATGAAATTTTAAACTCGTTTATTGAAAGAAGGTTAATAGTTTAAAAAATATATAGTTGATTGGGTATTTATTTTTTAGAATATTCTAAAGTGTCAATACTATTAAGAAGCGTGCTCCCGAGCACAGGTGAAGGTTAAAAGAAAATTGTTGTGGATACGAGGAGATGTTCCCTCAACAAGACATACGATCGGAATATTCCGAAGTGACGTGCACCACCCCGCCCTGATGTATGGGGCATTTGTTTTTATTTATGGCCCCAACCCTCGCGAAATATCCACTTCCATCACCTAACATGATATACGCGCGTGCAATTTTAAATTTGAATTATTTACCCTTTCAGGATTCCCCGGACTGTGCTCCTGTTGTCCGATGAAGCCGCTGTCGCTGCTTCCGCCCATGTCGACGTCTCCGCCGCCGTCCTCGGACCATCGGACGTCGAGCGTGGCCGAGCTGAGGCGGAGGGCCCGGGAGCACTCGGCGGCCCTGCTGCACGGCCTGCAGGGCCTGCAGGGCCTCCAGGGCCTCCAGGGGCTGCAGGGCCTGCACGGCTTCCGGCTGCCCTTGGGACTACCCCTCAACCCGCTCAGCGGCCTCCACGGTCTGCACAGACCGGAGGACGACAGACCGGCGCCATCGTCCTCGCCCAACGGCGGCGACAAAAGCCCCAACGTCGGCAAGGATTCAGATTAGGCGCGAAAATCTGCAGCAGGAGTCGAATACCACAACATTATACAGATTGTGACTTATCCATGTATACTTTTCGATTTAATTAGAATAAATTAATGCCTGATCCACTCCTGCTAAGATATTTCTATATACTAAATAGAAGCATATAATCCGCTATGCACAATAATTAATATAATAATAATAGAAAATAGTTTTTTTTTAATATTATTACGAATCATGTGTTGATTTCCCAAGATTTAGAGCTCATAATAAAATAATTTTAATATAAATAAATTCGGGACATATAGTCGATTAATACTTAGAAATATCTATAGGTATAGCGTATCGCAGCAGTGTTAATTTATTTGTAAATATTTGATTGGATTATTACACTTAAAGAGAAGGTAGCTAGGATGTTTTTAAAATCATTATTTATTAAACATATTTTTCAGTTTAATGAAAATATATTTATAATGTTCATGTAAATATTCTAGCTATAGTGATTGTTGCTTATAATATTAAACATAAGATTTTATTACGATACGATACGTATTCGGTTGCGATTTTTTTCTGTTGTCATTCGTATAATCCAATATTTTTTTCTGTTATCAAATTTAATATTTTATTCGTTGTAATTGTGTTGTATCGAATCACGATGAATTGTATTATATGAAATAATTTTACAATAGATTTTAAATATTATGTATATAATTAATTATCACGGAAAATGTTTGTAGAATCACTGGTGTTGACGGAAATAAATTATATAAAATGCATTGCGTTGTTTTATTGATAAATAATTTCGAAAATAATCTCTGGTCGTCCGATTGGATTTGGAGAAAATTCAATCGGAGACCGTGGAAAACTCGGAAAAGCGCGGAGGTGGGGGCGAGGGGTGGGCGGCGCTGGAGGTGACATATAAAAATGATTGGTCCAAATTGGATTAGCCCCACCCCCACCACCCGCCGCAGCCAATGGGAGAGCTCGTCCCGCGGAAACTTCTTTCACTCTGCAGCCAGACGCCGCATTGCCAACAATACCATTGAATTTTCTTTAGAATCAAAGTACATGGATAAAATGTCTATATCATAAAGCACCCAAAAGAAATAATTTGATTTTTTTAAAATAAAAATCATATTGATAATCCATGAAATAAATATATACAATAATTTCACATGGTTGGCATATTTAACAATAAGGAGTATATTTATATTATTCTAATAATATAAGAGATATTCAATAATTTGTTCTTGAATGAGATACAAAATATGATTCAACAACGAATCCATTACCATTAATTTTATTTGTCTTCATATTCTATTCTAACAAAAGAGAATATTTTTATTGTATTCTCAAATACTAAAAACAATTTAAAATAATTATTCGTATATCAAGTAAATTTATTAAATATTAATGTTTTTGGTACCATAAAATTATTTTTTATATAACATTTAAAGATGTCTATTATTATTCATTATTAAATAAATGAAAATAATATACAAAATCATTATGAAAAATTAGCGTTTTAACCTAGCCGTGCCGATGGGGTCTATTTGGGACTCTAAGTTTATGATTTTTCTCTAAACTTTTTTTATTTATCTAAAAAAGTCTAAATAATTCCCAAAATAACAAAGAAAAGAAAGAAATTTTAATAATAATTAGGAATAGATTTTTACCACAATTAAAACAGCATAATTTATAAATAAAACATATTTTTTTAAAAATAAACAACATAAATTAAAAGTATTTAATTCTGAAAAGTGAAATTTAACTTAGCCGCGCCGAAATTTGGACAGTTTTTTAATTTTCCTCGAATAACTCTTTGAATATAAATCCCACATGTCATAAACTTATTGTATTTGTCTAAAAAAGTTTAAAAATTAAATCGCTCGCATCCGGTACGATGTGCAAGTGCGAGTAAAACCCTACTAGTGACACGTGCAGCGAACACTTAGAGGGCGGGACGTCGCCGAATTTATGCGTCACTTACGTGTTATATTGATAAGTAAAATAATCCAAAATATCGACCAAATTATGAAGGGTATCATGAATAACTATTATTATTCTTAGAATAATCTATTTTTTAGCATTTTAAGTCCAGATATTGATGAAGAATTCATCAATCATTGGGGTATATTTTTCATTGTAAATATACCCCATTCGGGCGACGTCGCTGGTTTCGAGCCACCGTGACGGATCAATTAATTGTTCTCAGTAATAAACGCCAATAAAATACAAACCTCATGAAAATTTTAAATAGTCGAATATCAAAATTTGTAATAATAAACTTTTGATATACAGGGAAACCCTGTTTTTACGTGCCCGGAAATTACGTTTTCTCGCTATTTGCGCACAATTTCATTTTAGCACACCCGATTTTACGTCTTTATTTCAGGCAATTTACCCTTACATATTTAAAAAAATTCTTTACGATTAAAAAGAGATTAAAATACTTGATCAACAAAATTCCAGCTTAAGCTATATTGAGGACCTTAACATTTTCGTGGGCAAAACGTATTGGCACTTTAATTATTAAATTTCCATATATGATTTTCTCAGTGCTCTGAAATACGAAAAAGGTTGTCACTGTATTGGCTTAAGAATCACTTAATTTTTGTCTCAGTCAGTGGCGGATTTAGTACTGAGAGGCCCCAGGCCCAATAACATTTTGAGCCCCCCCCCTTTAAATATTTTTACTACCCTTACATCCTATAATGTGCGTTTTACTCGCATGTTTTTCACTCTGGTAGACAGTGGCACACCGATAGTGTGTGCAGAATTTTAATTGACGCCCATTTACCTCCCCCCCTCACAACATAAAAGCATTTTAATAGAAAAAAGCAGATTTTGATGTTCGAGATAAATTTAAAAAAACCAACCTTGTTTAACACATTCGTGGACAGTTTGTCAATAACCGTCATTTTCTGATTACGCGTGGGACACGAGATCAATTGACGGATTTTTGATTATCTTGCTAGATCCATCTTCGTCTACAGCATGGATTTCTAAACTTTTCCGGCAACCACACCATAAATTTGCAACGCATCTCCACTTTCCCATTATCAAATACTCAAATCATTTTTAATAAAAATATGAAAACTAGCATTTTTTTCTCAAAGCTGACAATCTCGGCTAAAAGGAGACGCACAGCAAAAAAAAATTGAAGCGACCATAAACTCAGCAGTTCGTCCATCCCTGATTTAAATCAATATGTATATATTTTTATTTTTTATCAGGGAGCCCCTGAATGCCCATAAATGGGGGCCCCCTAATACCAAAGAGCCCGATGCCCTGTATCATATACCTAAGGTAGCTACGGGACTAATGCAATGTTTCAAAAAATTTTTTAGACTTTGTGGGTTCCCGAATTTTGGAGGCCCAATAGAAAAAAAGCAGGTAATATCTCATTAATATATTCAAAGATAAGTGAGAGAAACTCTTTACAAAAAACCGCATACCAAGACGCATTGGGTCCCCGCGGTATGGACACGAAAGGGGAGCCCTCACGTCACGTGTGAGACCTCAGGTTCCTAGGCCTCGACTGCCATTCGAGAGTCTGGTAAGGCCCATGCCCTCAGCGAGTGAGAGCCATGTGGCTGGCTAATGATGAAATGAATATTTAACAACTCCACTATTTTGAATTTATAATAAAATTGATGAATTTATTTGTTAAAAGGTCAAAGTTCAAACCATAATGATTCAGTTCACCATAAAAATATTTTTATAAAATATTTACGCATTATAATAATTGCAAATTCAAATAATGTTCAATTTCATTAATAAAAATATAATATAAACGTGGAAATTTTCGATTTTTTATTTTTAGACATAATAAATGAAATGGGGAATTAATAATTTCAAATTGTATGAAATATGTAGTTAATGAGTTGTTATCCGCGCTCGCTCGTTGATTGTGGCGCGCAACAAATGGCACGGGAGCCGCAAAGCCAATTATCAAATGAATTTTTAACCAAACACATGTACGTGTTCCCACAAATTTATGATTGTTTAAAACTCAATGTCCCGCAGGCGGTTGCGCCGCATTTCCACGCTCGTAAATTAGCAAACTTCTGGGGATTAAATACGCGAGAAATGGGCAAACTTTGCAGATTTACAGCCTATTCATTTCAGGTGGTGGCGGCGGGGCTGCCAAACTAGCTGATTTATTGCAGCTCGTAAAAGTACACGCATAAATTATTAACAATACTCGGCGCTGGATGCATTTAGTAATAACGGCCAAACTCGATTCCGAATCCAAAATATATTTTTCGCACTTTGAATAGATTTAATTGAAACTAATGAATTTTCAGCATTTAATTACAAAATTCGAAAAACTTTTTATTCTATTCATATGTTGATGTTAGTGTCTTATCTAAAAGTATTAATAAATAGAGGTTCCTATCCTTGCTATTCGATGAATCAATGAATGTCATTTTGATATCGCATAGTTATGGGTATTTATTTTATTGGGATACCAAGATATGTCTTGGTATCCCATTAAAGTTCAGTTCTTACAGAAGAACTGTTACAAATTTTAACAATGAAGGACCAAACGAGAGCTTAAGGTAGTGGTTCTTAACCTTGTTGAAGGTACTGAACCCCACCAGTTTCATATGCGCGTTCACCGAACCCTTAATTGGAAAAAAATCTCATTTTTCATAATATCGTACAATAAGTCGGGGGTGTGTTTTGACCACCACCGAACCCGGGAGACTGACTCACCGAACCCAGGTTAAAAACCACTGGCTTAAGGCATAAATAAAATCATTCAGGTGTTTTATTAACCTAGCCGTGCCGATGGGGTCTATTTAGGACGCTAAGTTTACGATTTTTTTCAAATAACTCTTTTAATATATTATATATTCTACATGTTCCATACTTGTAGTATTGTATATGTCTAAAAAAGTCTAAAGAATAAAAGTTGGTTTTATTATTTTCTCGCCGCTTACTGACAAGATATTTTCACTAGGACCTTTCACTTACTTTTCAGTTTTCGGTCAAAAATTAATATATTTTTTCTACTCGCCTCTTTCTTTTAGCCGAAATTGTCAGCTTTAGACCGAAGATTAGAAATTTCTCGCTGTGTGGATAGCATTCCATAGATTCAATTATCAGCTTTTGATTAAAAAAATAGTTTAATGTGAAATTATTTAGTTTCCGGGATTTTTAAATTAATAATTTAAATAGTAAAAATGTGTTGTTTAATTTATAAATATATTGTAGCGGCGGCGTTGTATTCGTTGCACGTGTCGTTTAAAAATGTTATATACCCCTGAAGCATAGTAAGGATACTACGATTTCAGATCCGTAGGATCCGGTAATTCTTGCTAATGTAGAAAAATCGTATATCGTGTCGATATATCGTATTTCGGCAAACCAAATGGTTATTATTCGTTCTAACATCATAATTTTCCTACTGCGTAAAATTATTTAGCTTGTTCCAAGCTAAATCTAGCTTGGAATGTTAAAAGTTAGTTGATTTTAAATGTTAACACGTTGCGGTCTGGGGAATCAAAAACGCGTCCTCGCGGGCCAACGTAGAAGTACGGGGGACGCGTTTTCGAGTTCGAGTCGTCGTTGGCGCGGATGTTAAACCAAAAATCATGTATATTTCATTGATACGCTGACCACTCTTTGAGAAGTTTTATACTATCATTTTTTTTACATACAGATAACCTATCTGAACACAACAAAAAAAATATTGATGTAACCTAAATGGTATCAGAGTTACATCGATTTAACTTTTGCTATTTTTTTCGCGAAATCGCACGGCTCCACACAAAACTCGGCGCGGAACGTGTTATTACAAATTAACAAAAAGGACGGGAGGAGGCGGCCTTTAGGACACCTTAGCTAGGGTCCAGAATATCTACATATCCAGAATAATATCAATATATTTTATTTATGAATTTTAAAACTATTGTATAGTAGTGGCTTTTACATTGGACCTAGGCCAGGTGCGTAGCTACCTCAAGCATCATAGCCCTCAGCAATTTAGGGTCTTAAAGGCCCTTAACCTAGCCGTGCCGATGCGGTCTATTAATGACCCCACGTTTTTGATTTTTCTCGAATAACTCTTCTAATATAAATCCTACATGTCCCAAGCTTTGCATTTATCCAAAAAATCCAAAGAATAAATATTATAAATAATCATTGTCGGCAATTGCGAAGAAAATAATAAAGGCAACAATATATGCTGCCGTTACTACGGGCGCGATGTTTTTTCTCGCTCGCATCCGGTACGATGTGCCGAGTGCGAGTGCTCAGTCTGCGTGCAGACATCGCCGAGAGCGTTGTCAATTACGCGATCGTATTGATTCCATAAAATATTTACCAAAATCTGAAGCATATGAATATAAATAATAAAACTATTTTTATGCTTAGGAAAATCCATTTAAAAAAAATCTATGAATAATTTATAAATATAGGAGATGGTTAAGAGTAAGAGAATAGAGCAGGGGTGAGCAAGCTTTTTTTACAACGGGCCATTTACAAATTTAAAAATGTTGCGCGGGCCGCACGTAAAAAAATTATACTAATATAAAATAATAAAGAACTTAATGTATCTAAAAAAAAAACAACAAAAAATATAAAATTACAATAAAAAATGCTTTAAAAAAAATTAATTTAATGAGAAATTTGGCATTGTTTCTTTGCCATCAATTGGTATATATTTGCTGATATAGAAGAGACAGCAACTCGTACACATCTTTCTATACGTACATCATTTAATCTCGATCGATGATCGCTTTTAATTATTTTCATTGCGGAAAATAATTGTTCGCAAAACAAGTATCTTTAAAAAAAGAGTCATTATTTGTTTTCTGTGCTGCTACCAACGGGAATTTTCTAAATCTAAGCGTAATTTTGATAGAAATTATGTATGCTCAACATTTGCAATAATTTATTTCTAAATCCGTAAAGGTTTCCTTTGTAAATTCATTAATTCCATTTGTAAATCTCCATCTGGAACTGGTTTCCCACTTATATTAAATGGTGAAGAAAATATATTAAAACTACGAGCGGTTTTTTCTGATCTTAATATTTTAAATCGCGACTGAAATTCCGTTATTAATTTTTCTAAATGCTAAGTATATATTTCTCCTTTTTTGGCTCTCTTAAATACCTTCTTGTCTTAGATGTGTAAAATGTGACATGTTGTTCTGGATAAATATCGTTGTTCCAAATTTTAGTTTTTTCAAAAGCATTTAATTGATGTCATTGCCATGAATAAACTGGCCTTTTCCCCTTGAAGTTCCAATTTTAAGACATTCAAATGCTGGGTTATATCGACGAGGAAGGCAAAGTCACACATTTATTTTTTATCTTCGAGTTGGGGAAATGGTTATTATTCATTTCCACAAATAATTGAATATCATTTTTTAAATCATATACCCTTTTAAGCACCTCTATTCAACCAACGAATTTCTGTGTTGTAAATTACATCACGATATTCACTTCTCAAATCATATAAAAAATCTTTAAGTTGGCAGTGGTTTAACGCCTGAGATTTACAGCCCAATAAATTTTATTATATATGTGGCAGTGATAGCTTACATTTTGAAAATTCAAGTGTTGATTCTGTTGGTGAATTATGCAATGATTAACAAATATTCCCAGTTTTACTAACATTAGCACGTCTGTTGACTTATTCATGCTTGTCAAGCTATCACTGGGGCCCCATCGGTTGATATTTAATAAATTCATCCTAATAGAATTACAATTCTTCCAACATCGATTTAATTCAGCATGTGTTTTGAACCTGTTGTAGTTCTTTCATTGAAATTAATGAACCCAGTTCTTTAGTTATATTAAAATTCGAATCTGATTCTCTTAGGAAATATCACATGTTGGGATGTGTCACTGATGTCATAGCTTTCATCGGCGCCAAGGAATACCCCATTCAAATTGTTTAATGCGTCTACTTAAAGCTGTAATTATATTTCTGGGGATGGTGGTCTTCAATTCTTCTTCCAATTGTAAATCTTGACAAACTGATTTTGGAAATAATAAGCTATCTCTGCAACAGCAGTTAAATCTTCCTTAATCATCTCACCATCAGCAAATAGTTTCATCTTCTTAGCTAATATTTGACTAACAGTACAGTTTTTTCACGTCAAATGCACCTTTTTTCAAATCAAATGCATCCTTTTATAAATCAAATGCACCTTTTTATAAATCAAATGCACCTTTTTCATTGCACCTTTCAGACGTAAAACTGTGGTGCATAGTTTCTATTTTATTTGAGTTGAAGCTAGATACTCTAAAATATAGTGCGATAAAAATACACCCTTAATCTGTTCAGTCAATCTCTAATAGTCATTTTTAGTTACTTTGGCAAATACAATTTTAATTTTTTGTTCTCGTACAAAGTGGTTTGTTATTTAGAATCGTGCGGATTATTCGACAAAAAATCGATGCAAAGCATTAGGAGAGCATTTGCGATTGGAGGATCAAGCGGATCGATTGCGGAGGAAAAGGAATGAGACGGGCACATGCCAGAAAGAGAAGATAAATAACTCCATAAGCATATAGTATGGCCATTAATGAATGCGCTGGAAAATCGTCACACCTGACAAGATTTAGTGGCCTCTAATCTTTTAAAAATTGGAAGCGCGAAAAATATCGAGAACCTATCTAAAAAATAATAATATATTATATAAAATACAATTTAACCGTTCATGGCCAGTGGTTTGTTATTTACAATCGTGATTATTCGACAAAAAATCGATGCAAAAGCATTAGGAGTATGATTTATGATGGAGGATCGCTGGTGATCGATCGCGGAGGGCGCGGAATTGACGGCATACGCTAAAAGAGAAGATAAATAACTCATATAATAATATGGCTATTAATGAATGCGTTGAAAGTCGTCATTACTCGATTAAAGATCAGTGGCTCTCAATTTTTTTTTTTTTTTAAAATCTGCGCAAGGAAAAATATCGAGGAACCTATTCTTAGTGTACAATAATATACATAAATACAATTAAATTGTCGCGGCCAAAGTGGCTCTGTTATTTACAATCGTGCGGATTATTCGACAAAAATCATGCGCGCATTAGAGAGCATTTATGATGGAGGATCGCTGCGGGATTGATCGCGGATGGTGCGAATGAGACGGCACAATACGCCAGAAAGAGAAGACAAATAACCTATGGGCGAAATATATTATTAATGAATGCGTTGAAAAGTCGTCACACTCGATTAAAGATTGTGCGGCCCAATTTTTTTTTTTAAAATTCAGCGCAAGGAAAATATCGAGAACTCTAGCCTTAAAAATAATAATATATTATATAAATACAATTTTAATTGTTTGCGTGTCAGTGGCCTATTATTCATAATCGTGCGGATTATTCGACAAAAATCGATGCAAAGTAATAGAGGAAAAGAATTTATGATGATGGATCGCTTAATCGATCGCGGAGGGCGAATGAGTAATGGCACATGCTCGAGAAGACAAATAACTTATACATATAATATAATATTAATGAATGCGTTGGGAATCTAAAATGCGCCACGACAGCATCGCGGTTCTCAATTTTTTCAAACAACTGAAGCGCATTAAAATAGAGAACCTATTCATAAAAAATACTACATTTTGCGAATACAACTTTAATTGTCGCGTCAGTAGTTTGTTATTTGCTAATCGTGTGATTATTCGACAAAAAATCGATGCAAAGTTAATAGGAGCATTTATGATGGAGGATCGTTGCGACTGATCGCGGAGGGCGAATGAGACGGCATAGCCAGAAAGAGAAGATAAATAACTTGCTAAGCTATAATATATTTCATTAATGAATGCGTTAAAATCGTCAATACGATAAATACTTCTGCGGTTCAATTTTTTTTTTTCAAACAATTGAAGCGCATTAAAATAGAGAACTCCATTCATAAAAATAATAATATATTTTATGAATACAACTTTAATTGCTGTCGCGTCAGTAGTCGGTTATTTTACAATCGTGATTATTCGACAAAATTTGATGCAAAGTATTAGAGAGCATTTTATGATGGAGGATCGTTGCGATCGATCGCGGAGGGCGAACCGAGACGGCAATACGCCAGGAAAGAGAAGACAAATAACTCATAATATTATAATATATTATTAATGAATGCGTTGGAAAATCGTCATTAATAATGATAAAAGATCAGTGGTTCCTAATTATTTTTTTTGAAAATAAAGTACGAAAATATTTTATAACCATTCATAAAAAAAATATAATATATTATACATAAAATAATTTAAAATTGTCTGCGCAATAAAGTGGTCGGTTATTTTACAATCGTGCGGATTATTCGACAAAAATCGATGCAAAGCGCATTAGGAGAGGATTTGCGATGGAGGATCGCTGGCGATCGATCGCGGAGGCGAAATGAGATTTAAAGTACAAGCCAGAAAGAGAAGAAATAACTTACATATAATATATTATTACTGTAACGCGTTGGGAAATCGTCAATACGATAATAGATAATTGGTTCTCAATTTTTTTTTAAACAATTGGAAGCGCATTACAATATCGAGAACTACCCATAAAATAATAATAATTATTACTCTTTTATGAATACACCTTTAATCTGTTTGCGTCCAGTAATTTGTTATTTATAATCGTGATTATTCGACAAAAATCGATGCCATTAGAGAGATTTATGATGGAGGATCGTTGCGACTGATCGCGGAGGGGCGAATGAGACGGCATGTCAGAAAGAGAAGACAAATAACTTACACATATAATATATTATTAATGGCACGTAACAGAAATCGTCACATTACGACAAAGATCAGTGGTTCTCTAATTTTTTTTTAAATAATTAGCGCGAAAATATCGAGGAACTCATTCATAAAAAATAATAATATATCTTTTATGAATACACCTAATCACCGCGCTTTTCAGTGGTTTGTTATCTATAATCGTGATTTATTGACAAATCGATGCAAAAGCATTATTAGGAAAGCATTTATGATGGAGGATCGTTGCGATCGATCGCGGAGGGTGCGAAATGACGGGTACATGCCAGGAAAGAGAAGACAAATAACCTATACATATAATATAATATTAATGAATGCGTTGGAAAGCCGTCACACTCGATAAAGATGGAGTGGCCTTCTAATTCTTTTAAACTGAAGCGCATGAAAATATCGAGAACCCATTCTTAAAAAAATAATAATATATTATATAAATACAATTCTAAAGTCTGCTTCCGTGTCAGTGGTCTTTGTTATTTCCATAACGGATTATCTGACAAAACCGATGCAAAAGCATTAGGAGAGCATTTATGATTGAGGATCGTTATGGATCGATCGCGGAGGGCGAATGAGACGGCACATGTCAGAAAGAGAAGATAAACAACTTTACATATAATATAATGATAATGAACGCGTTGGGAATCTGTCACACGACAAAGATCAGTGGTTCTAATTTTTTTTTAAACAACTGAAGCGCATTAAAAAATATCGAGAACTCATTCAAAAAATAATATATTTGATGAATACACCGAATTGTCTGCGTGTCATGGTTTGCTATTTCCATAATCGTGCGGATTTCATTCGACAAAAATCGATGCAAAAAAGCATTAGGAGCATTTATGATGGATAACGCCAGATCGATCGCGGAGTGGTGCGAATGAGACGGCACATGCCAGAAAGAGAAGACAAATAACCTATACATATAATATATTATTAATGAATGCGTTGGAAAGTCGTCACACTCGACAAAGATGAGTGGCTCTCAATTTTTTTTTTAAAAATTGAAGCGCATGAAAAATATCGAGAACCTATTCTTAAAAATAATAATATATTATATAAATACAATTTAAATTGCTCGCGTGTCAGTGGTTTGTTATTTACAATCGTGTGATTATCTGACAAAATCGATGCAAAGCATTAGAGAGCATTTATGATGGAGGATCGTTGATCGACGCAAGGAGTGGGTGCGAATGACGGCATGTCAGGAAAGAGAAGACAAATAACTTACACATATAATACATTATTAATGAATGCTGGGAATCTGTCACACTCGATTAAAGATGATATTCTCAATTTTTTTTAAAAATCGAAGCGCATGAAAATATCGAGAACCCATTCTTAAAAAAATAATAATATATTATATAAATACAATTTTAAATTGCTCGCGTGTCATGGTTTGTTATTTCATAACTGACTATTCGACAAAAAAAATCGATGCAAAGCATTAGAGATAATTTATGATTGAGGATCGTTGCGATCGATCGCGGAGGGTGAAAGAGACGGCACATGTCAGAAAGAGAAGAGAAATAACTTACATATAATATAATATTAATGTGAACGCGCTGGGAATCTTCACACGATAAAGATTCTCATGGTTCCCTAATTTTTTTTTAAACAATTGAAGCGCATTAAAATACGCCGAGGAACCTATTCATAAAAAATAATAATATATCGGCGGAATACAATCTTTAATTGTCTGCGTCTCAGTATTTTGTTATTTCATAATCGTGTGATTATCTGACAAAAAATCATTTTAAAAGCATTAGGAGAGCATTTATGATGGGAGGATCGTTGCGATCGATCGCGATGGGTGCGAATGACGGCATATGTCAGAAAGAGAAGACAAATAACCTATACATATAATATATTATTATTGAATGCGTTGGAAAGTCGTCACACTCGACAAAGATCAGTGGTTCTCAATTTTTTTTTTAAAAATTGAAGCGCATGAAAAATATCGAGAACCTATTCTTAAAAATAATAATATATTATATAAATACAATTTAAATTGTTCGCGTGTCAGTGGTTTGTTATTCCATAATCGTGCGGATTATTCCAGATGTAACCGATGCAAAAGCATTAGGAGAGTATCGGCGATGGAGGGACCGTTGCGACTGACTGCGGAGGGCGAATGAGACGGCACATGTCAGAAAGAGAAGATAAAATAACTTCATAATATATAATATATTATTAATGAATGCGTTGGGAATTCGTCATTAATGACAAAGATCAGTGGTTCCTAATTTTTTTCCAAACAATTGAAGCGCATTAAAATAGAGAACTCATTCATAAAAAATAATAATATATTTTGGTGAATACAATTTTAATTGTTCGCGTGCTCGCAGCTTCTGTTATTTACAATCGTGGATTATTCGACAAAAATCGATGCAAAGCATTAGAGCATTTATGATGGAGGATCGTTGCGACTGATCGCGGAGGGCGAATGAGATGGCACATGTCAGAAAGAGAAGACAAATAACTTGCTACATATAATATTATATTATTAATGAATGTGCTAGGAAATCGTCACACACGATAAATATCAGTGGTTCTTTAATCTTTTTCAAACAATTGGAAGCGCATTAAAATAGAGAACTCTATCTGCTAAAAAAATAATAATATATCTTTTGCGAATACAATTTTAAATTGTTCGCGTGTCAGTAGTTATTATTTCCATAATCGTGTGGATTATTCGACAAAAATCGATGCAAAAGCATTAGGAGAGCATTTATGATGGAGGATCGTTGGTGATCGATCGCGATGGGTGCGAATGAGACGGCACATGCCAGAAAGAGGAAGACAAATAACCTATACATATAATATGGCTATTAATGAATGCGTTGGAAAGTCGTCACACTCGACAAAGATCAGTGGCTCTCAATTTTTTTTTTAAAAATTGAAGCGCATGAAAAATATCGAGAACCTATTCTTAAAAATAATAATATATTATATAAATACAATTTTAATTGTTTGCGTGTCAGTGGTTTGTTATTTACAATCGTGTGATTATTCGACAAAAATCGATGCAAAGTATTAGGAGAGCATTTATGATGGAGGATCGTTGCGATCGATCGCGGAGGGTGAATGAGACGGCACATGTCAGAAAGAGAAGACAAATAACTTACACATATAATATATTATTAATGAATGCGTTGGGAAATCGTCACACACGACAAATATCAGTGGTTCTCAATTTTTTTTTCAAACAATTGAAGCGCATTAAAAAAATAGAGAACCTATTCATAAAAATAATAATATATCGGCGAATACACCTTTACCTGTCTGCGTGCCGTAGTTTGTTATTTTATAATCGTGTGATTATCTGACAAAAATCGATGGTAAAAGTGCATTAGGAGAGCATTTATGATGGAGGATCGTTGCGGATCGATCATGAGGCGAATCGAGACGGCACATGTCAGAAAGAGAAGATAAATAACTGGCATATAATATATTATTAATGAATGCGTTAGAAATCAACAACAATACGACAAATATCAGTGGTTCCTAATTTTTTTTTTAACAATTGAAGCATTACAAATATCGAGAACCTATTCATAAAAAATAATAATTTATTCGGAAGGAATACAATTTTAATTGTTTCAGGTTAGTGGTTTGTTATTTTACAATCGTGCGGATTATCTGACAAAAAATCGATGCAAAGTGCATTAGAGAGCATTTATGATGGAGGATCGCTGCGGACTGATCGCGGAGGGTGCGAATGAGACGGCACATGCCAGAAAGAGTAAAGACAAATAACCAACCGGCGGCTATATAATATATTATTAATGAATGCGTTGGAAAGTCGTCACACTCGGGATAGCAAGATCAGTGTCTCTAATTTTTTTTTTTAAAAAATTCAGCGCAAGGAAAAATATCGAGAACTCTATTCTTAAAAAAATAATAATATATTATATAAATACAATTTAAATTCGTTCGCGTGTCATGGTTTGTTATTTCATAATCGTGATTATTCGACAAAAAATCGATGCAGCATTAGAGAGCATTTATGATGGAGGATCGCCAGATCGATCGCGGAGTGGTGCGAATGAGACGCACATGCCAGAAAGAGAAGACAAATAACTTACACATATAATATATTATTAATGAATGGCGTTGGAAATCGTCATTAATACGACAAAACATCAGTGGTTCCTAATTTTTTTTTTAAACAACTAGCGCATTACAACATCGAGAACCCATTCATAAAAAAATAATAATATACTTTATAAATACAATTTTAATCTGTTTGCGTGTCACAGTGGTTTGTTATTATTTCATAATCGTGCGGATTTCATTCGACAAAAATCGATGCAAAGTATTAGGAGAGCATTTATGATTGAGGATCGTTGCGATCGATCGCGGAGGGCGAATGAGACGGCACATGTCAGAAAGAGAAGACAAATAACTTACACATATAATATATTATTAATGAATGCGTTGGGAATTCGTCACACACGACAAAGATCAGTGGTTCTCAATTTTTTTTTTAAACAATTGAAGCGCATGAAAAATATCGAGAACCTATTCTTAAAAATAATAATATATTATATAAATACAATTTAAATTGTTCGCGTGTCAGTGGTTTGTTATTTACAATCGTGTGATTATTCGACAAAAATCGATGCAAAGTATTAGAGAGCACGGCATGATGGAGGATCGCCGGTACCGATCGCGGAGTGGTGCGAAAGAGACGGCACATGGCAGAAAGAGAAGAGAAATAACCTATACATATAATATATTATTAATGAATGCGTTGGGAATTCGTCACACACGACAAAGATCAGTGGTTCTCAATTTTTTTTTTAAAAATTGAAGCGCATGAAAAATATCGAGAACCTATTCATAAAAATAATAATATATTATATAAATACAATTTAAATTGTTCGCGTGTCAAATAACCTATACATATAATAAAAAATTTAAATACATTTTCCCACTAATTACATTTTTTTCAGTTCCTTTATAAATGTAAAAACCGCGTTCCACTGTATTTATGGAGAACCCCGAATTTACATTTTTCCAGAAATTACGTTTTTTTCAGTTTCTTCAATAATGTAAAAAAGCGTTCCACTGTATTTTTGGAGTACCCCGAATTTACGTTTTCCCGCTAATTACCTTTTTTTTTACCAGTTCCTTCAAAAACATGAAAAAACGGGTTCCAAAGTATTTAATACCCAAAATTCAAATCATATAAAAAATCTTTAAGTTGGCAGTGGTTTAAGCTCGAGATTTGAGAAAATTATTTAGTTTTATTACAGGCGTGGTGACATTGCCCATATTTAAAACTTTTGCACAAAGATTCCTTTCAAAAATATCGCTTTCATTAACTACCAAGGAACACCATGGAATTAGTCTGCAGGACACTGTAGGAATTTTTAAAAGTCAAAATGCACGAGAAAGCTCGGCGGGCCGCATGCGGCTCGCGGGCCGCGGGTTGCTCACTCCTGGAATAGAGTAATATTTCAGTAATAGCTCAACATTTAAATGAATATTTGTATATATTTCAAGATTAATAATTGCATATTGGAAAAAATATTAATTTGATCAAGTGGAAGGTTAAGGATAATTGAAAAAGATTTAATTGAACGATAAGGAAAGTCATAGGAATAAGTAATTAATCACATTTATATTAAATACGCCTAGCGAGTGAGTGTCTCGTTGACAAATGACGGTGATGATATATTTAAATATAATTTATTATTAATTATACGGATACAATGATAAATATATTTAATTAAATACATACATTCAATTAATACTTATTGAGATTTAATTACAAAAACATATATAAATAATTGAATCGAATAGTTATAGCAGTTCGCTGATTTTGACGTCCCTCCTGACGGCGTTGTTGTAGCCCTCCTTGTAGTGGTACCAGATGGGGCTCTTGACGATCTCGTCGATCTTGCCGGCTGAAAGCAGAGGAGGCAGACAACGGTAAGAACAACAGGCCGGATTGAACAAAGCCTCGATTAAAGTTCTTGTATAATTAACATTGGACCGGTTAACAATTGTTTAAGAGGAGCAAACAGAGGAGCCTCGGCAACAGCTCGCAGAGCAACGCAAATTTATTCAGCGTAATTGGGCGAACAATTGCTGTTGCTGGGGTGACAACCCGTTGCATGAAACATGGAACAATATATAATACATCATCGATATTTAAAGAAGGAACAACAATTTGTAGAGCTTTTTGCTGTATAAAACCTGGTACAACATCAACTCCATAAAATAATTATTATTATTTAACAATAAAAATACACAATAGAGCAGGTAAAAACTTCCTTTAATGCATTTTTTGCATCTATCGGAGTTTTACTCCAATAGTATTAACCCTTTGGCTGCCAAGAGACGATTTAATCGTCTTTTGCTGCTTAGCCAGAATTACCAGAGCCGTCGCCTGGCCATCGTAAAATAATAAAAGTATGCAAATTTTGAACGGTCTGTGTTGCGTATTAAATAGTTGAAAGGTGAGAGATTATTTTAAAACCGATGGATATTATTAAATTGATTAAAAACGACAAAACATCTGCATCAAACCAAAAATATACTACCAGGGGGACCAAGAAGTAATCAAAATTTTTCATAGCATTTTATGGTCAGTTCATTTCAAGACGCGGTCTAGTAAACACGTTAGTTTTTGTCATTATATTTAAGCAAAAACTGCAAATTAATGGTTTCTTTGTAAAAAAATGAGGTCAAAAATTGACGAAACGCACTCGCGCCATTATATTACATTAATTATAATCCTGAACGACAAAAACAATGATTTTTTTCTGGGCAAGTACATTTTCCAACCCCTAGATTAGCCCTAATAATAAAGAAGGTCCTTCTTTGTGTATGATGGTACTACACCAAGAGTTGCCTAAACCTGAAGTAATCCTTACAGCAGTTATGTATAGTGGATAACTCGCTGTAACGGTCTGAGCAGGTTTAAGCAATTCATAGTGTATAATTTCAGAAAAATCCCACCACACACAAACAAGGACCTTCTTTATTGTTAGTGACGGTCGAGGGGTCGGAACAGGTACTTCTCCGCAAGAAAGCCATTGTTTTTTTCGTTGTCAATTGCGAAAAGAAAACAGCTATATGCTTTTCTATTTGCTCCTAGCCGGATGCGAGCGAGAAAAAACATCGCGCATGTGCAAGCGCGAGTGAAATCGTACTAGGGACACATGTGGAGCGAATTCTGAGACTGCGGCATGCCTCAGTCTGCGGCGGGACGTCGCTGTGTGCGCGTCATTTAAGCGTCACATCAATTAGTAGAAAAATTCAGAATTTTTTGGAATAATCTATTTTTTAAAAAAGGCTATTGATAAAGAATTCCATATCTTGACTTGAAAAAAATTATAATTTGATTGCAATTATTTTCAAGCTATGACTTGAAATGCTTGGGGTCTATTTTCATAAATTTCATAATAAATAGACCCCATCGGGCGACGCCTTTGATTTTGAGCCCTGAAACCGGGTGAAAAGATAACTGCTGAAATTTATTGTCGACAATTAGTCACTACAAAAAATAAAACAACTATACAAGTTTATTGTATAGCACCCACTTCTCATTTTCGGTTATAATTCGCCGCAAAAATAGATCGGCTTCATACCGAGACAAAGGAGACGCGCAGATTCATGAGGAACCCAAATTCCTTACTTGTACAATTTTACTATGCGATGAAGATGATCCTGAACTGTAGACCAAGGACAGCCAATCTTCAATGATAATTCTTTAACTGTAAGACGAGGATCTGAATCCACCATCGCATTCATAATATCACTTCGGGGATTTTTGAGATTCCTATTTCCAAATTTAAACTTTTTAAACCACCGATGACATTTTAGTTTAATTTCAGAATATCCCCGTAAGTATCGGTAATATTTTTCACTGCTTCGTTTGCCTACATTCCTTGATCCAACAAAAATAGTATACAATGACATAAGTGTGCTTTTTCTATTGTTAGCCTTGACCTCTTTACTCCTTGGCAGAAAAAATAATACAACCATAGATTTAACGAAATAATACGTGTTTGCGGGATCGTGTCTCGACACAAGCTAACTGTGAACGAGCTCATCAAAGAAATTTTGATTACTTTTCGGTCTAATTACCATATATTTAAGTCAATGATACATTTGTTACAGGAAAACCAATTAAAAATGCCATAAGTTGACACGCAAATATTTCACTATCCATCTAACAATTGGAATGAAATTCCCGGAAAATTCAAATGAAATGATGGTGACTACAATGAGAGGACTAACAAAATACTATTTGATAATTGGTTTCGCGGCATTATACCGCCCCGGGGAATCGACTCGCTCCGCACTCATCCCGGGCATTAGTACGGAACTCTAATTTCGACTATCATTACTCCCGTCGTCCCGAAAAATTACCAAAACACTGCATTGTCACGATATTCGAATCGAAATAATTAAAACAATTATCACAGGTATTATTCGAATTAGATATCGAACCGAAATATACGTTTCCATCACTGGACTACGGCGTCGCATTTTCAATCAAATCCGAATTGATAAATTGAAAGGAAAATCTCATTGGAAAGTTTAATGAGCGAAACAAACGCGATTCATTTCCAATATTCGAATCGAAATCGGCATCGAAATAATTGATGTAATCACCGTTCTTGGCCGCGGTCGCCGGAGTGTGCGTGATGGCCCTCCCGAAGAAATCTCTGCTGACCTGTAATGCGAAAATATTCGAGTTAGATCAAATTTCGTGTTACGCGCAAGATTATTGGGCTATAAGTTCAATCCGGAAATGGATTTATAAAGCGATGCACAAAGCCCGATGGGGGCCCTCGGTGCGCAGGGAGGGGGCGCAGGGGGCGGAGGTTTACAGGAGCTAAAATAAAGTAGGTAATATCGGGTAGGCGGGATCCGGGGGGCTGAAGCCGGAATTACTGGGGAACGATGAAAAATGACCCGAGCAAAATTGGCCGGATTTACAAAAGAAAATTCGGTCGCCGAGGAAAAGTCTGACCGGAGGAAAGCGGCCCGAAGCTTTCACGTCCGCTTGCACATGCTCCTCCCCTAAACCCTCCGCCCGTCGATGACTTGCATCGCCAAATTATTGATATAATATAAATGAGACGGGTTGTGGATACGAAGAATACGCGGAAAAACAGCCACATATTTATTTCAACTAATATTTTATAAAATAAATGTATAGACCATTATTATTACGTGTAATAATCAAAAACTGGTAATAAAAAAATGATTGAAATTACATGACATGAATACATTTACATATACGATAGTGGCGCCATCTATTGACATCGATTAAAATAGCAAATAATGTATACAGAAATGTAGTGTAAACAGCCTCTTATTAAAATAATACCTAAGTGTATATTTGAAATGCAGAGGAAAAATGATGGCTTAATTTACTACAGCATTACACAGACACTTATAACCATATGTTACCACAAGTAAAGAGTTTAAAAATAATTAATCTTCGTTGCTGCTAATGTGTTAATTTGATGAAATATTTTTTAAAATTATAAGTAAAGGATAAGGATTTCTGAACACAAGATTAAATGACGGATAAGGAAAATCAAGGGAATAAATATGTAAGTAATCACATTTATATGTATAAACATAATTTAATACGTGCCATGAATAAGGTGGTAATTTATATTTTTTCGAAATCCAGTTTCATGGCATTTTTCATGTTTTTAGCAGGGTATACGTTCTAGACAAGATCGCAATAAACATAATTAATAACAAAAACAATATTATACATAACACAATTCATTTATTTTGTACCATGTTTTAAAAGAGAATCTAGAATTCGTAGTTTTGCCTCTTACAAAAACGCTTTACATAACTCTCGATAATTGTGTAAAGAATTCGCCTTTTCAATGAGTTTTACACTTAAATTTCCTTAGAACATTATATGACAGTCGATTTCTAGCTGCTCTTAATTAAATTATATTATTATCAAATCCGCAAGACATATTTATATCACCTCCATCAGTTTCTTGAATGAGAGGAGTATTGTTTTTATAAATGATAAGCTTTCAATGTGGTTATTGGGCTTTGATCCATAGGCTTTAAGATGAAAGGTCAGAATACCACTTCAAAGGGCACAGAGTCAAGTTCCAGAAGATAACCCGACGTGGTATCGTCTGAAACTACATCAAGATAGATCGAAGTTCAACTCCAATGTCCTCGCAATATTTTTTATCCTTTGTTCCTTAAAATCAAGAAGCAGTCTTCTCCTCAATGAAAATAAACGTACGTGTAGGCATTCGTTTCCAATGGAGTCCCGTCTTGTCTACGTTCAAAATTAAATTTGGTGAATAATCTTCATTTTCTACAAGCTGATTCTATCTTTTCACTAACGCTATGCAAGTTTGATCTTTTCTTAACTGATCAAACCAAACCTCTCCTCCATGTCAAGATTTTATAAATCGTATAAATCGAGATTAAAAAATTATTAGAACGAGTTTAGAGTTTTCCTCTCGAAAGATTAAACAATTGAGTATCGCTAGCTATTTCTTTCTTATTTAATGAATTTCCATGTTTATTGCATTTTCCAGTCTATATTATACAGATTAAGCAGTGCTTTGGGAAGGAAAACCCTAACCAGTTGACCGATTAGCCGTCTAGTCTCGATACTTTCTCTTATCTTCCTTCTTTCTAGGGGATCCTCTCGATGATGAGGTCTTTTCCATGATGAAAGAATTGTTATTGCACGAGAGGGTTAATAATCACTTGCGATTTGTCACTTGTGACTCGTTATAAGCAGATAACGCCTAGATAAGAGGAAAACGAATACTGAGACAAACCCCCTCCTACTTGCCTGGACACAGTCAGGAGGGTAAAATCCAATACCATCAGGTAGAAGATACAAGTCCAATGCCAGCAATGGCAAAGAGAGGAAAACTCTTTATAAAAAACCGCATACCAAGACGGCTCGGGTCCCCGCGGTATGGATACGAAAGAGGAGCCCTCACGTCACGTGTGAGATTCAGGTTTCATGAAGCAGTAATTGTTGAAATTTATAAATATAATCTGTGTAAATCAAGAACCGTGGAATATTCAATTGTTATACATAAGTTAATTGCACTTCTGCACAAAAAATAATATGTTATATTTAAATAGTATATATTTTTTTCTATCGAGTTTTTCACAAGGATGAAAATTCGGATTAGCGTAGGATGAGTGGTTTTCTCGTACAAATTTTCTTTTTCGATTACTATTAATATGTGACGTTAACCAGCAATCCACTCCATTATATATCAATTGCAAAAACATATAAAGGTATAGCAGCAACCCTATTCCCAGTTTAGATCTGGCGTATTATCCTGTCTATGGGGCAGATTGGCTGTGATTCCATTGTTTGCGAGCTCCCGCCCCCACCCACCGCCAATGACGAGGCCCGAATCAGGCCATACTTTCGATATAATAAAAAATATATTGCATTAAAACTACACTTGAATATACTCGGAATAAAGAATCGAATACATTCCAAATGTTTTTTATAAGAAATATTATTAAAATCGTCGATCGGATCCGGGCCTGGCGTCGCCATGTCCCAGCCTCTCAGAGGAGCTTTTCTTTGTCATTGACCGGACCAGACTCGTTTAATAACAAATAAAATCCATTTCTTCTTTTGCAATCATTTACTATTTGGTATCAGAGAACAGTTGAATGAAACTACCGCCGTTATTATATTGATACATACAACTATTATTCTCTCGCCGAGTACATATACGTATTTTTTTTTAATATTATAGAAAATATGTTACATATTAAATAAGAGATTGGATGCTGGAAAAATATTATTGCTTGTTCTGTGCATCATATCAATATCTCTCCGGTAAATAACCAATATCATAAACGGAATTGATGTGTATGTGTATCGAGGGGGGTAATAGAGAATCCGGTATATAAGGTGATCCCAATAACTTTGGAATATTTGCAGACCAAATATTGACATTAAATAAAATTACTATAATATCGATAAAAAAAATAATAAACATTTATATTGTAATGCTTAATAATTATAAATGCATATTAATAGTTTTTTTAATCCTTTGATTTACCATTTATATTATTCAAAAATATATAAAAAGTTTTAGTTATGATAATAATTATATTCATGATAATAATTTAAATAAAATTGATATATTCCGAGGTACACATCTAAAGTTTTTTTTAAATATACATATGTCTAAATAGGTAATAATGTGAGGTTCCTATATCTATGCTATAGTACAGGGATGGCGAACGAGTACCCCGCATGTGAAATTATAGAACCCGCTTGAATTTTTAGATATGATTGTAAAAAACCTTCATTTAATAAAAAATAAAATGTTTTTTAATCTGCTACTAATATCACTAGATGCTGCCACATCTTTAAAGAGCTAGAGTGTGATTAGGGTTATAATAACGATAATTTTGCTTGTAAATTTTAATGTTAATAAAACTTCTGAACCACCATTTGGATTTAATAAAAAAAAATATCAAATTTGACCCACTTGGGAAAAAGGTTCGCCATCCCTGCTATAGTACTTAGTATTAAGGTGTTTAATTTTTTTTATCGATCGTGTTGGAGTGTGAATCTTTTTTTTTTTGGACAAATTCGGAAAATTTTCCGTCAGGATTTGATTTATTGTGCCTAATTGTCGACTATACACTTCTGGAGTTATGGTTTTATCTGGTTTTGCGTAATCAATAACTTCAGTGATATTCCACCAAATGCATAATGAATTTTCTTGTGTTGGCGACGTTACAGATTCCAATTTTTGTGATAATTATATATAGAGATTTCAGCATGTCATAATCGACCTTTAAAGATCTTGTTGATTTAGTAGCTCCCTATAATCCCTATCACCGATTTAAATCGTCAAAGCCAAAATTAACATATGTTTTTAGTCAGCACTGATCCATAAACCTCGTTGATGGTTTTTGCGCCCTTAGCGGTGATTAAGCCCCGATCATAAAATACTAATATGTTCTTCATTGGTCTTTGACATTTTACCCTTAATAATAAAGCAAACTTTATGACACAAACACTAAAACTAAACAACATACAAAGATGTTGGATACAAACTTGACTCAAGCTCGAGTATGTGAAAAAATGGATTTCTTTCAGGATAACCTATTATATATGGTAAACCAGAAAGTAATGATTTTTTTTAACGTGATAAAAAAATATTTTAACCAGTACTACACATATTACTCGGTAAGATAATTTACATTGTTCTCTATAATCTTTCTCTACAGTTCAGATAATTTTTCGATTCCACTTTTGCAAAATTGTTGAGGTGTTTTTCTACATCTGCTACTAAGTAAAAAAAATATTTCAAAGTGAATCCTCTAAAAATTTAAAAAGATTATAATCTGAAGGCGGAATATCTGATGAATAAGGAGGACACTGTAGTATTTTTAAATCTAACTCCCTGATTTTTTTCGGTCTGATTAGCATACCTGGTAAATAACTATGCCTTTTTAACAGTTTCAATATTTAAAATTGGACACAATAAACTACGGTTTTATTAATTTATAATGAATTACGTCCAAAATGTCTCACCAAACACAATCTTTTCCAAAGTTAATGATGGTCGAGGGGTGAAAACTGATATTTAATTCACAGAAAGTAATTGTTTTTTTTTATAAAATAATCAATTTTAATCACCAGTAACAATCTATAGAAACGGATGGGTCTTATCCCTAGACAAGAGCTACGAATATATGGTTAACCATTGTTTTAGCGCTGTTAAGAAAAGTTTGTGCGGTACCCATATTCCTTGTCGATTATTTTTACCGATCCTCTTCAAAAGGTTTTGTACTGTTGATCGGTGATAGCCAAGATCTTGTGCCAATTCCTTTATGGTTTTGCAAGGTACGGATTTCAGCAATGTATTTAAAGCGGCATCATTCAGTTTTAGAGGTCTTCCTAATCTTAGTTAATCGTTTAGTGCTCTGTTTTAATATCTAAATATTCCGATCCGTTACTTCAAAGGAAGATGCCCTTTCATTGCAGTAGGACATTGATTCTTTGCATGATTGTGCAATATGAAATCGTTCTCCATTAAGTAATGGAAAATGTCATACATTAACATTTTTAGATCGAGGGAGCCCATCATCTTAATTACATACTTGGGAACGTAGCTCTTCCTAAGCAATCGTCTGTTAAAGATCTGGGTATTTTATTTGAATCCAAGTAAAATTTAGTTTACAAGTATCGGACGTGTGTATTAGATCATCAGGAATGTTCAGCTTTGTCTTGAGAAATTCTCATCATTCTCACATTGGCTCGGAGCTTGCTCGAATCAGGTTCCATTATATGGGCGCCTTATGACGCCTCGATTAGAGAGAAAATACAGAAGAAATTTCTAAGATATCTTTACATGAGGGATTTTGGATTCTACCTCAGTTTATAACCCAGTGCATAGGTACAAGGCTGCCTGAGGTATGTAACCCTCGAGAAAAGGAGGTCGATCTACTTGGCAAAGCACTTCTTCAAGCTGTTGGTTGGCGCAGTACATAACCCCCTTGTACTGTGCGTGTTTCCCTTATGAGCGCCACCTCACTACCATCGAGCTCGTTCGCGTGTGCGTTTTCTTCCGCTAAATGGAGGACAGGTGCTCTCGGAAACTCTCCAGTAACCAGAGCTATTACTCTGCTCAACCACTTGGCCAAATATATAGATATATTTGATGTCAATATAGCCGTTTTGTTGATATTTTATAATTCTTTTCTTCTCTCTATTGTAATATATGTTTTTTTTCATGTTATTTTCATGTTTCATGCGTGATTGGCGACCTGGATATTAAAAATATTAAGTCGTGTCTATAAATTCTCAGATGATCTCGATAGCTTCTTTTGGATACAATACCTAATCGAATAAAAATAGCATAAAAAATCGTATATGGGTGTCTTCAATTTCTGAATAAATAAAATAAAAAAAATATAAACTGTAAGACTACGAATAGAGTTTCAAGAAAATTTTACAACAACAAAAAATCAGCATTACTTTATGGTTTACCATTTATATATTTAATCTAATTTAATGAAAATTTCTAGGTTGTTTATCTAAATGACATTGTTCGCGTTTTGTAATAACCATATTAATTTACACTGAAATTCAAATATATTTTTCAGTTTTTCGATCATCCGATCAAAATATTTTGATCGGCATCAATCACACGGGGCCTGACGTCACATTCGGGCATTGTCAAAAAATCGGAACTCTCAAAATTGGCAATACATCAAATCCGGGACGGATGCAACTCGGATAATCCGTCTTCATCGGCCGATATGAAATAAGTTGCGGAAAATGATTTCCTCCATGTGCCGTGCCCCCCCCTCCCGCGTCTACCTCGTCTCCCCGTTCGCCATACACACACGAAAATGGAAAAGCAAACTTGTCCGTGTTTGTTTTCCCTCCGGTTTCTACACAATTTTTCCATGATCGCTTCGAAATTAGTTTTCGCCGTTCGGAAATTGATACAGATGTTGACATTCGACTGTAACTTTTATATAAATTTTTTTGCAGAACTGGAAATCGAAATAAAATTGCGCGCGGATCCCCTAAACAACAATCTATATGCGCCGCAGACAAATTGCTTCTTTATGTCCTTACAACTTCGCAAATTGAAAGCTTCGCCGTATTTGCAAAGTACACACATGCCCGTAAACTCATCAGCCGCCAATAAATATAATAAATACGCATATCAATTAAAAATAAATAATATTCGTTGCCCAAATCGAGCAATATTATTGAAAGACGTGCGAAAAATCAGCATTTATTACATTTGATAAATTATTTATAATCTTATATAATTGCATTTCAACGTGTAGTTAATATAATTATTTATTTTAATATTATTTGAGAAGCGTAGATGCGTCGTCTCAAGTTAACCCAGGAGTTCTTTTTAAAGCCGTTTGGAGAAGTGATCTGTATTTTTTGCTTCTCAATTGAGAAAAATATAAGACGGAGGGTTGAAATGTAGGTGGGGTGGGCCGGGGAGTTGACGACTGTAGGGGGTTGGGGTGACGTATTGGATTTATTCATAATAGATTGAACAATGATGATAATGGATGTTTGTTACAGCGAAATTTATTTATACGGTGTTTTTTTTTGGCCAAGAATAAAGAAGCAAACGAGGAACGTAATGGGCGAAATATAAAAATAATAATTAAAATATTGCTAATTTTTTTGCAGTTTGAAACAAAAAATCAAACGAATGTCAATAAATATACAACCACCCCTCTATTTACACGGTAGATACGTCTAAGCTAATCAACGTGTAAACCGATAATATTAATAATTTTATTTAGTTTTTGTATTTTATCTATTAAATCGGCAAAGCACGATCTTTATTTGGTCCATTACTGAGGAAATGAGTTATCATATCGTTTCCAGTCCATATTTTATAGGTTTCAAAGTGATGAACCCAAAAAATTGAACCCAAAGTCTCAGAATCACTTTTAAAATATAGAAAAGGGACACATTCGTATAGTTAAATGTGTATAACACAATAAAAAAGATTTTTTACTTCAATAAAAACCGTGTAGATCAAGAACCGTTTGAATCATTGTGTAAAAAATACTCAATTCCTTTAACTGGGAATACCAAGTTTTTGATTTTTCTCGAATAGCTCTTTTAATATAAATCCTACATGTCACAAACTTTTTGTATGTCTAAAAAGGTATAAATAATCATTGTCTTTTATTGTCTGCAATTGCAAAAATGAAATAAAAACAACAGTATTACATAGAATAAACCATTTTTAATAAAATCATTTAATTTATTTGGGGTATCTGAAAGACCCCCATCGGATGACGCGATTCTTTTCGAGCCGCCGGAATATCCGCAACGGATAGGAGAAAATACTCAATCATATCTGGGACTTATTTACTTATTTACTCTTTTTAAACGTTTTAAAAGATCGTTGCGTTAACATTGTTTCCGTTATGTCGATTTTTTTTATTTGTATTTATTTCATTAAATTTTGAAAAAATAACCTATCCCTCATTTCCATATACATGTCAGTCTCGCTTCACGGTGATCTAGCAGAACTTATCTTAAGATTTAAGCGAGGGACTTTACCCTTTAACCGCTATGGTCATCCCGGTGTGTCAGATATTCTAAGCGTATTTTTTTTTTCACATACAGGACAGTTAATTAAAATTGTCTCTAGGAATTAAACCTGACATATTATAAATTTTAAAAAAATATGGAAAATACCCTGGGTTTTATTAATACTCTCCATATTATAAGTGGTTTGATTTACATATTATATTTTATTAGCACAATGATTTTAATATGCCAAAGAATATTTATTGTCAATGGAAAAATATTGATGGGAAAATAGTGATTCCACCGTCACTCCACCGTGTGGAGTGAATACATATGCAACTCACCGGTGAGACGCTGGCCGTTATGTGATTAAAAGAAAAGCATGTAAATGTATTTCTGTCCATACCTGTTGAGAAATAGATTCGGTTAATAAAGTGGCAATTTGCGAAATTGTCTATGCGATTCTGTTCTCGGTCATAAATGTGATTATTGTTAAAAACAAATAAAATCCCCGATGCGGCCCAGCTGGCCAGGGTTAGATCCAGAGGCGAAATAATATAAAGAAGCCATAAAACCGGGCAAGATTCCATTTAGCCCGTCCGAAATCTCTCGTATTCCGCTCGTTAGCAGAGTTTAACCCCCACCACCCGCGATTGTGTGGCGGATGGGAAGATGGGCGGGAGGGGTGGGACGGGCAGAGTCTTACCAGCGAAAGGGTGAAAACCGGATAGACCGGCAAAAGAAGAATTTTTCAGAGCGAAAGAGACGATGAAAAAAAAACGGAGAAACGCGAATTCATTTTTTTCCGCCGCGAACATAAAAGGATTATTCAACAATAAGCAAAATATATATATATAAATTTAGATTATTATTATTTTTTATATAAATATATAAATTTATTGTTGTGCGTGTTTCTGGTGGGGCTGTAGCCCATCGCCCGTTTTCAGGAAGCAGATTAATTCAACTAGATCTGGCGAGAGGCAGCCACTAGGGCCGTAATGGCCGAAGGAAACATTTAGGATAACATATCTTGTTATACTCCATTTTCGCTGCTAAGTGTTTCTTTTCTCCATTTCCATCTCCTCGCCATAAGTTCATAAAAGCTCGGGGGTGGCTCTTGATTGTCGGATTCTTTTGTAAACAGGATCCTTAATGTCGTCATAATTTACGGCCACGACCGTTCTGTTTTATTTTATTTTACGTTCATTATTGTGTGCGATGCTACTGGCTGGCCCAAAACGATTTAAATTCTCATCGAATTAAGATTACTCAAATATTTTTCATAATTAAATACCAAATTTTGAACAGGAAATTTGTGATAACCGACTTAAAAAAATCAATAGGCAACAGATTTTATTTAGGATCACAAAAAAAATCTTTTTCTAGAATTTATCGCATGATCTACTTTTTTTTTATCAATATAAGCTTTTAGATATTATTCAAGACAGAAAGTAAAGATAGCAAAACAGAAGAGAAATCAGACACTACAAATAAAACTCTAGGTGTTCAATAAAATAGCGAAAATCTAAAAGTACTTTTTTCTAAATAAAATAAAGATTTCAACAAAACTTTATTAAAGTTTAAATCATTTTCATGAATTAAAAACAATTATAGACAATATTAAAGCGTTGAATGTCAATATACAGTTAAACCTCCTAGCGCCGAGATAGGGACCACGTTATAAAAGACTAGGGGCATACAAGATTTAGGATTAGGTTTTTTGGCCTTGAAATGGCGTGTTATAATGACGTTCTATAAAGAAAACAGTGCTCTAAAAGGAAGCACTATGAGGGACTAGTGCAAAATCCTCTAAAGCAGGATGCGTTATAGGAGGGTTGACTGTAATAGAAACACACAACTCAATATTGGTATTATTCTCGCATATATCAATGTTATCATATATAGCCCTGTGGTTATTAAGATTAATCAATATAGTCTTAAGGTGCGGAAACAAAGAAGTGCTTCGCGTGGGTCACCGGTGACCCCGCGATTTAAATTAATACTTGCCCATTAAAGTTGGGATTGTCATAGAGGGTCATATCTCCAGCTGTCGATATGGCTACATTGTGATCTATCACAGGGCTGCCACCGCATAAATGTCGCATCGGTCCTCCCATCCAATCATACTTTTACGACGACGGGCCGCGAGTTACGAGGTCGTAACTCGCGGCTGCACCGGCGGCGCTTCATATTTTAAACATTTGCGCGATGTAAAATATCGAACACAATTTGGCGCCGAATCCCACGGATGTGTTCGGAGGAAACACATCCATTATGTAGCCAGGGCTGCGCCACGCCCCTCCGCTAGGGAGGGCTCCGCCGCCGTCCGAGGACCGGAAGGAAGCGAGCTATTACGGCTCCTCTCGAAGACGTCCGCCGATGCCGGCCGAGGCAAGGCGGGAGGGTGGGCGGATACGCCCCGTTGGAAGGCCGCGGCGAAC
The DNA here is from genome assembly GCA_022495035.1 of Philopotamus ludificatus. Classification (NCBI taxonomy): domain Eukaryota; kingdom Metazoa; phylum Arthropoda; class Insecta; order Trichoptera; family Philopotamidae; genus Philopotamus; species Philopotamus ludificatus. The sequence continues at coordinate 11,706 of JAGXCT010033901.1, read as the reverse complement.
GCGAAAATCCCATCTCCGGATAATGACGTCGTAATTGCGTCATTACGTAACGAGACACGGGCGTAATGGCGTCCAATTAGGGACACACCTTCTAGTGACGCTTCAAGCGGGGCGTCGTCTGCGTCCGCGTCTTGTTACTGCGGCGTTAGCTCATTAGCGACAAATGCAGATCTCGTGACGTAACTTTGTCGGCAAAAAAACGTATAGTCATTTCGAAATTTAATTTAAAAGATAAACAACGATAAATCGTTGTTCATTTTCGTGAAAATTCACGTGAAAATTTAATACTGTACGAGAACTTGAAATAGAACAATAAACAAACGAGAATTAAATAAAGATTTATTACATTTAAATAAAGGTTTTCTTAAAAGAAAAATAAAAACATAACAAAAGAGATGATGCTATGAATTTTAAAATCAATATTTTTGTTATAAATTATAATTTTTATGCAAATGATTATTTCGATTATACTTGCTAGAAAAATATTTAAATACACTCAATTAGTTTTTACACGATTACGTTTACGATTAGTTTTTACACGATACACGAAACGAAAAAAATAACGATTTAAAGCCCTGGATAATTGAAAAGAAAAAAAAAATTACCGACCACCAAAAATCGAATATCTATTTATATTAGAGGGACCGAAAAGTGACCAAACTTTTTTTTGAGGGCGAAAAACATTTATCAGTTAAAAAAATCTTAAATACTAATCAACAAAATATTTTCTAGCACTTTTTGCTACCGTAAAGGTAGTTGTTTGATTCCCTTTTAAAAAAGTCCTTTATTTTTCATTGAAAAACTTTTTCAGGGGATTTTTCACTTCTCCAACATTATTAATTTCAACACTAATTATCTGAAAAGGTGGTAATCCGACGGCGCAAGATCCGAGCAATAGGGTGGACGAGTTAAAAGGTCCAATCCAAGCTCCCTTATTTTTTCCTGTGTTATTTTTACAGCGTGAGGCCTCGCGTTATCATGTCGAAGGACCCTTTTTTTGTGAGCTCTCATTTCATTCGCTAAAGTTTTTCCCAATACACTGTCGCAAGTTCAAGCAGTTCATAGTGGATAATTCCAGAAAAATCCCACCACACACAAACGAGGATTTTCTTTAGTGTTAGTGATGGTCGAGGGGTCGGAACAGGTACTTTTCCGGAAGAAAGCCATTGTTTTTTTCGTACAAGATTATTGTGTAGCCCCCACTTCTCATCTCCAGATACAATTCGCTACAAAAACGGATCGGCTTCATACCGAGACAAAAGAGACGCGCAGATGGTACGCCATTGATCGAGCGCCGTGTCCGTCAATTCATGAGGAACACAAATTCCTTGCCTGTATAATTATCTTATGCGACGAAGATGAACCTGAACTGTAGACCATGGACAGCCAATCTTCAATGATATTTCCTCAATTTTTTTATGAGGATCCAAATGCTTGCGGGACCGTGTCTCGACGGAAACTCGGATTAAGGATTTTTTTATCTAGGGCCGTTATTAATATCCAATGTGAATTTTTATAGAAAAATGTATGCATTTACTGGTTTTTTATATTATGAAATGTTGAATTTAGTTATTGTCAAATTTGATTTCTGTTGACACATCAATTGATGGAGGCCCGATGAGAGCGTGGCCTCAAACAAGATACAGTCGACATACGGGGATGTTTGCCCGCGTCCACAAACATTGCGATTAAAAAATAAGCATAGTTCGCGGTTGGAATGGCTTGTCAAACAGATTACTCGTCCGTCCCGAAACATGTTTGTCCGAAACAAATGGATAGCAAATATTGGGCGAGTGCGGACAGACGGGCCCCGGGGCGGACGCTGAATAAATTAAAAACTGTAACCGATTCCCTAATTGCGCGCAAACTAATTTTATTAGTGCAAATAATCGCGGTGTCCCACCCCCTTTGTTCTGGCGCAATTATAATTTCAATGATACAGGGGCGCATTTCACTCGATTTATTTTGCAATCTAAACGCCCCTCGCGATTTCGTTCACTTAGCCCCTCGCGTTCGCGAACCATCCCTACCGCCAGCCCGGTACTTTGTGTGCGATTTTTTTTACATTTTGCTCGGGAAGGGTCCGCGGTGCGTAGCCCCGGGCCGCGTGTTTCAATGGGTAATTATTGCCGGTGTTCTGCGGCTCTGACCGCACGACATACGGCCATGCCCGCGCCGCCACATTGTAAAGAGTTAAATCGTTTGGTGTCGGAACCCTTTCTATGGCACGCCGCGGGGGTAGTAATTTAAAAAAAATGTATTATTAAAAAAATATACCCTCCATCCCTCGATTTATGCGAAAGCTAAATAAAAATACGAGTAAATCGAAACAAACTATGTAAGATAATAAAAAAGGGAACATACTCATACATGGAGAAAAAATTATGCAGAGATTGAATTTGATTATGTTGTGGTGGTTGTCCCTGACGTATCTTGACATTGTTTTTGGTTTTTAAAAAAAATCACGCGTTTTGGTGTGTTCGACGATTTTGTATTCGTGGAAAAAATAGAAACATTTTTTGACCCAAAACCGCACCAATGAAGATGAAGCCTTAGTCTCCCTATTCGCCGGACATGGTTCCCTATGACTTCTTCCAATTCCCGAAGATGTTAAAGGAGGATATTTTATCGACATTTAAGAGATAAAGAATCCCTTAGCGTTATACCAAAAACAAGTAAAATTTAGCATCATTTAGAAGCTCTATTTGTAGTTAACAGTTTATATTTTTTTTATCCTTAGTAAAATTATCAAGGCCAGAAATTCAGGAGAAATTTACGATTTTTATGCTATTTTTATTCGATAAGGAATTTGAGCCAAAAAAAGCTACCGATACCATCTACAAAAAGACTATATGGAGACGATTAAAATTAATAAAAAATACATAGATGTTTAAAAAAAAACGGGATAGAGAATTAAACGATAAATCAAGACAAGGAAGATCTCTTAAACTGAATGATGCCGCTTTAAATTCATTAGTGGATTCCGATCCTCACAAAACCATAAAGGAATTATCACAAAATATTGGCTTTCCTTGATCTACAGTACAAGACCAATGAAAAATATCGGTTAAAAAAATAGACAATGAGTTTGGGCATCGCACAAACTTTCCCTTAAAACGCAAGAACAAACCATTTGTTTGTCGCTCTCTGAGAAGGGTTGTTACTGGTGATGAAAAGTGGTTGCTGTACAACAACCTAAAGAGAAAAACCAATGAATTTATTCAAATCAAGTACCAGTTTTAACCCCATGACCAACATTACCTTAACCTCAAAAAAGTTACATATTTGTGTTTGGTGGGATATTTTAAGCGCAATTCATTACGAATTATTGAAATCTGGACAGAAAAAAATCAGGGAGTTGGATTCAGAAGTACTACAGCATCCACATTATTTACCAGATATAGCGCCTTCAACATATAAACTTTTTAAATCAATAGAGGATTTACTTAAAAATAAAGTTTTTGCTTCAGTAGAAGACAAAAATAATAATTCCTTTTTTGATAAAAAAAATAATAATTTACTAGATCGTAAAATTACCTGAACTGTGAAAAAAGATTATAGAGAGTTGTGTAAATTATCTTAAAGCATAATATTTGTATCCGGTTAAACTAATACTTCGAAGATTAAAAAAAACTAAAAAGACCTAGCATAAGTAATGTGTTTGAAGGAGACTACTACTGAAATCAATGAATAAACACTTATTTATTATTATTTTTGGATTATTTAGGTTTGAAATTTGCATTAACCTAGCCGTGCCGATGGGGTCAATTTGGGAGCGCAAATTTTTGATTTTTCTCGAATATCTCTTATAATATAAATCCTACACGTCACAAACTTTTTATATTTTTCTAAAAAAATCTAAAGAATAAATATTATAAATAATCAATGACCTTTATTGCCCGCAATTCCTAAAAAATAAATAAAACGAAAGCAATGTTTTTTCTCGCTCGCATCCGGTACGATGTGCAAGTGCGGCGAGAGAAAGAATTAGTAAAAAAATCAAAATAACTAATTTTATTCTTAAAATAATCTTTTTTTTTTGCATTTAAAGTCAAGATATTGATGAAGAATCCCTTAATATCTTGACTTGAAATGCTTGGGATCTATTTTCAATAGTAAATAGACTCCATCGGGCGACGTCGTTGATCTCGAGCCGTCGTGACGGATCGGTTAAAGCAGGGTTTCCCAAAGTGTGAGCCGCGGCTCCCCAGGGAGCCGCGGTGCCCTTATAAGGGCGCCGCGAAACATTCATTTAAACAATTCGGCAGATTTGTTGGAATTCCTAATTCTCCAAATTTTTGGATTATCTTTTTGCGCTCGTTTTTCTTAAGTCAACAATTTTAAAAAAATCTCATGTATTAAGGGAGCCGCGGAAAAATCTGATGTTTCAAGGGAGCCGTAAACCGAAAAAGATTGGGAGCCTCTGTGTTAAAGGATTGGATTGAAACATGGGTCAGCAAACTTTTTTTGAAAGGGCTAGATCAGAAAAATGTTAGGCTTGGCAGGCCAGGTAGCAAACTCGAAGGTTGGGCAATTCCACTCGGAACAAAAAAAAATACCATAAAAATCAAAGGACATGTTTATATATATATTTTTGTATCTAAATGGGGTATATATGTATATTCGCATGTACATATGTACATGCAAGTCTCCTGTAAGTATTTAGCGGCAAGCGGGCAAGCCCACTCTTGTTGTATTCTCCACTAGAGGGCACGTATCAACTTAATGGCCGGTAAAGTCGCACTCGACTGGGTTAAGAATAAATGTGGCAAGAAGAGATCCAGAACAAACCTACACGTACATTAAAGTAATAAAATTAAAATTAACAAAAAACAACCATCCTAAATATAAAATTCAAATTGAAAATCTCGCGGATTATAGTACTTTTTCAAATATTTTTTTTTGCAAATTCGCGCATTATAAGTTCACTCGTACGAGTATTTCGGCAAAAATACGAAAAAGTCGTCGCGGATCGACGAAAAAGTTAATTTAGTATACGTATGCAATGGTGTTTTATGTGTTCCGGAGAATTCCGCCGAATTGCACAGGGTCACGCCCACAATTTTCCGCACACACGTGCAACATAAAGGCGCACACACACCGCCGCGATCGTTTTCCGTTACTTCCTGACTCGGGCACCCTTCCGCGCGGTTATCACCCGCCGGAGAAACGGTGTGAAAAATATATTAAATATACGAGGAATAAAAATGTCTGAAGCCATTGCAAAGCAATAAAAGACACTTTTTAAAAGCGACCTAAGCTACTTTGTTGATTTTTGCAGATGATTTATTAGCGGCATCTAAAATTTAACGGCCGTGTGCAAGAAAAGAGGACACGGATGTGCGATACGGTCGATAAAACCGGAATATCATGTGTTATCGGGATACAAAAGAATCAGTTATTTCAAAATTTAGTCGATTATTTTTCTGGCAATACATTAAGGATGCGTTCGATAGATAACGCGTATAAAAATATACGGCGTATAAAAATATGAGATAAGGATTTTATTCTTCTTCAAATCGTTCATTTCAAAACGATGTATCAAGCGTATTTCTAGCCTTAATTAATATTAACTTTCATGGGATACAAATTCGTGCACAGCGTGACCGTCATGTGTCCTTTTTCTTGTTTTCCCGCTGTTCCTTCTGATTATGTGCGATTAATTAATCAGTTAATCAAAACGCGTGTGGATATAATCGAATAAATATTCTGTACAGCGCGTGCGTTTACGGTCAAATAAACGACAAATTTCGTATGAAATAAAATAAGATGGCTACTTAAGGGGCTAAATCACGTGTTAATAGCTTTACATAAGTCTTCCTTTAATGCCCTGTTTCCTGGCGCAGGGGTTGTTAATGCGAGGGCGGAAAAACTAGATTTATTTATTCGTATTTATATATATTCGGTACTCGTTTAGCGGATTGTTACAAAGACTTTGAGGGCGTTTTACGGGAAATGGGTATTTCATAGAACGCTACAATCAAGATAATTAACAATATTTAGAAGAAATATGAAATACATCGATAAGTAAAGGAAAGATGCGACCTTTAATAGAATCTATTGTAGATTGATATTTCCGAGGCAGGAAAGAAAATGGAAACGTCTATGAGATGAAAGACAATAATGTGTAATTATGTTGAAAAATGAAGCACAGAAATATTAAGAAATTAAAATATTCGTGGATAGAATAGGATGTGACTGTCGTGTAATGGTCTTTTACAGTCCTTGAGGTATGAAGCATCAAATTGACTCAGCAATAATTGCCAGGCAAGGTCCTAAAAGGAATGTTAAAGTCACTTCAGCAGTATAAAAAACATATACAGTTTACATATAATTAATATGATGAGTTCGAAATTTGAACAAGAAAATTATGAAAATATTACAAATTTCATTGTACGACTTGGTCAGGAATTAAGCCTTGAAGATAATCACGAAGATGCTTTGCGAAGAATCGACAGATTCTTTCTTCCCAATCACCGTTTCCCTTCTACTTTACCCTCCATGATGGTCTGTAGAAGATGATATTTTGATTCTCGAATGATTTGATTGAGTATTCAGCAATGAAATACATTTTTTAAGGCCAATTTCAAACGAAAACGTTAAAAGCTATTGAAAATATAAATTGAATGTATAATTCATTAAATGTTAAACAACGATATATCGTTGTACACAATACCAAAATAAAATGATTATAAAACTCAATAAATTACTATTATATCAGTACATCAGCGATATGAAACCTTTTTGACATATATTATACATATATAAAAGCATGGGTTTTAATCTTTGTAATTATTCGATTAATAAATCAAGATAAGTCCATTTTATTGGACCGTGTAATAAAATAATCGGTTTTACAACTAATATATTGTGCAAAATATGCCTCAGTTATATTTTTTATTATGAAAAAAGATTGAAGAACAAAAGCTCGAAATACACATCCAAAAAATTAGCAAAACAGGAAACAACAACTTTAAATTATCACAATATGGTTTTGTGTGTTGTTTCACATGTCACTGACATATCTTGACATCCAGCCAAATTAGTTGCTTACTTTATTTTCGTGTACTAACTGATTTTTTAATTGCGAAAAAAAAATAGAAAATGAATTTTTGAACCCAGCCAGTTTTGATGCCTCAGCCTCCATATTTGTCGTATTCACCCATACGACTGCTTTCTATTACCAAAGATACAAAATAAATGACGATGATTTTTTCAAAAGTCTACTGCTTTTCTCGTCGAAGAACGCATCTTTCGATTTAATATTTATTATTTATTTATTTGACTACGTGGGATGGATGGCATAATAGAAAGATTCCAAAGCGCCATTCACTCATATAAAGATTCTAAAGATGCAAGGGGAATGAGTTTCTCACTCTCTCCCCAGTGTCAAATCATGACACTGACTAATTTTAATATTATTTCAGTTGGATTCAAATTTATATTATTTGTTTTATAATTATTTATTCAACGAAGGGTTCATCATAGGCATTAAATTAATTAATTCCAACGCGTCAAACTACCTACATAAATGTTTTTCTTCCTCTTACATACCTCTTGGCCAGTGTTATAAAGAATTCCCTGAATTCATAGTTTTTGACGGATACCTATCCGACATATCTACAACTCATAACACTATATATACCTCATGATTTGTCATGAACATATCTAGAGAGTATGAAATAATTATTAATAATAAATAAATAAAAATATATTTCATTTTTATTTAAACGCTAGTTGAAACGCCCTGAGGCGGCTATCGCGGAGGGTCGGTTTAAAAGCTTCCGGCTGTTTGGCCCATCCGAATCCTTTCCCCGTGACGTCATTACATTTACTTTGCTTTTCCGACAATTTTCCCATTTTTTCCGACCGCGTGACCAATCCGGCGGGCCCACTCAACGTCGTTACCCCGCCGTTTTTATTTATTTCGCGAAAGCGATCCTTGTCGCGATTCGATTCGCTAATTTTGATATCGCACGGGGGGAGGCTGCGACACGTGTCGCACAATTCAATCGAATCAAGTGTAACCCGACACCGGCACCGCGATGCCAATCGAATAAATTGCCTAATTCTGTTATGTCTTGAATTATTTAAGACGTCTGGATTATTTAGAATTGTGGCTACAATATAGTGCCTCGATTCGACATCGATCCGCGTGTAAATTGAAATTATAATGGAAAATTTGAAGTTATTGCAATCTTTTTTAGTATACTTTACCTTGGAAAGCTCAGTACACCTTTACTCATAATTCCCGCAAAGGTTACTTCAATCATCAGTTAAGAAATAAGAGAGATTTTCGTAGCCGATAATTAATTTTGCATTTACGATTTTTTTATTCTATTATAGCCAATGTATTATTGACTGGAAATTAACCCAGGATTATTTCTAAAAAAATATAATATATTAAACCATAAGTTATTGAATAATGATTTTAATTGTAATTATTTCGAGCATGAACCATGAATCTCATGCAACAATCTGTAGTATACCAAGAAGAAATCGCGTATTTTATGAACCATTGTTTAAATTAAGCTTTTGTCCAGTTACGGCGAAGGAAGTATCCGTTTAATATTTTTTTTGTAGAGCTATTGTTTAACATTATTCTTGTACAACAAATTTGATTTCATTATTAAGAGTAAAATGTCTACCTTAAACTAACGAAGCCACTAAATCTATTAACGAAGTTTAACGGTACACAGAAGCCAATTTTGGTTTCGAAAGTCTAAATCAGGCAATATAAATTTAAGGGATGCACCTAAATCAGGAGGACCCATCAATTTCGACGAATAAGATTTTGTTTTAATAACCATCGATGAATTATCGCAGGAACTCGCATCTCATGGTTAAAAATTACCTGTGACAAAATCAGTAAAACTAGGAGGTTCTTCCATACCCTTCAGAAACACTAGAACACTCCTTTAGATTATTTATTTTCAAGAGAAAAACGTTTTCGAAATGCAGCAGAGGATGAAAAATCGATGATTCGAAATCGGCACGTTTTTTCTAAAAAGTGGATCAAAAACTTACGCCCCAGAAAGGCGCGTTATAGAAGGGACTGTAGAACTCGTTATAGAAAATCGCGTTATAGGAAAAATTACTGTAAAGCATTACGTAAAAACCAGGGCTTCGAACCATTATTTTTTTCGGTTCAGTTTCATCAAAACACACCCATCCCTCGCTTAACACGGAAGATAGGTTCTGCTAGATCACCCGTGTTAAACGAGACTAACAAATGTATGAAAAAGAGAGGATAAATTATCAATAAATATTTTATCAGCTGCTCTGACTTAACGAGTGATCAAAAGAGTGGGCAACGAGAGACTAAATATCTGATGTATTTCTATTTATTTCAGGTGTACTATTTTTTTTTCCATTAAAATGGACAGTTGTCCAGATATACCCTAACCGTTATTCTTGGAAATTCCCGCGGCTGTGCGCACGTCTACAAAGCAAGATTTAATCGAAAAAATTCTCTCTTTCAATTTCACGAATACATGACAAATTATTATCATTAGGAAAATAAATAAAAAGCATCTACAGTAATACCCCCAATAGCGCGTATTCCAATAGCGCGAATTTGAAAATAAATCGCGGTATTCACCCGAATAACGCGAGCGCATTCTATTCATGTAAACTCAATGCCTTTTTCTCTATATTTTTTTTACATTGTTCTTAGTTTTGGCAGATTTGTATTTTTTTGCACCCTAAATTTTGTATGTGTTTCATTAACCCGATAACGCGTTGTTCCGATAACGCGGTCCCGACTTTCGCGCTATCGGGGGTATTACTGTATAGGGTTTGATCTGATATCCTATTCAATAAAAGTCATTTTTTTAAACAAGTAAATAGAAAATAATGTGGTACAATTATTTTACTAAAATTTTTTTTGGGCCAATACGTCTGGCCGATAGAGTGGAAATGGTTAAAAATGTAATAAACCGATATTATTTTGTTTTTCGGTTTGATTCCGGCTGGAAACCCTGGCAAAAAACATAGGAAATAAATATGTTTTGTATTGTTTATAAAATACGCGATTTCTTCTTGGTCCCCGTAATATTTGATTTTCATTAAGAACTTTCAGTGGGTAATTCCGCAATATTTTGCGGTATAATTTGGGGCTATATCATTTTAAGGCTAAATTTGATAATAGTAAATTAGTTTTATGTTGCAGGATTATCATTTTCGTACCTTTAAATCGTTTATCAATCAAAATATTGTGATTTTATAATCAATAAATTAATAAAATGACTATTTAAATTTAAAAATTGAATATAAATGACTATAATAATAAAATTATGACATCGGGCACCATGGGGGCGCCTTTGAGCACACATAATACGATATAGAATATAAATAATATACGATTGTATTATTATCCGTGCCCGTATCGCGATGGCGACACGCGTGATAAGTAGGGCCGGTGCTCGCAGAAGACAATGACAGATCTTGGCTGGCTACGTTTTTTTCTTCGTCTTCATCTTTTTCATCCGAAAACCGGGCCGCATATGAAAATATGTGTTCAGCGATCCTATTCGATCCGGGGCGGCGATAAATAAAGCTATTACACCGGAAAAACGTATAAACGTCAAAAAAATTTCGCGCGCGTTTATACCGCCGCGTATCTCGGCCCGGCTGGCCCATAAACATGTCAAAGTGAAAAATAAAATCTATTTTTCACCCGCCGCAAAGCTAATATACCACACCCGCCCCCACCCCACGCCCACACCCACCCACCGTCCCACCCCGCGCACCCCTTTCGTACTTTCTGCACACGGACCGAAAAGATGGCGGCCAAATGGACCATTTGTGAAATTGTTGGGATAAGTGAATTCTCCATCGAGATATCGTATGCATAACGCACAATCGCCCAATTTATTGTCCAACTTTTCAGGAAGTGACGGGACGAGAAGACGGAGGAAATGGAGGGGGGATGTCGTATGCACTATGATATAAAATATTGCAAGCCATTAAAAAAATAAACCTTAGATGATAATAAGTCACTTATTTTAAGAGGTGACCTAAGAGGCCTTTTAGTAGCCGGTACACAGGGCACTAAAGATTTAAAGACTCCTTAAAAATGAAAGCTTATTTATTTATTTCCAATAAACACATCATTTAATGACCATATGCAAATATATTGAATACATTGGAAATATAAAGGAAAGTAATCAGTGTGGAAAAGTTAGGAAATTTAGTCTGCAAGAGGTTGTGATTTGGTGGCTGAAGAATTCACGGAATTATGGTTTATGATTCCCTCGATAGCTATAATATTGTTCCAGAAAACCTTCATCAAGTGCAATCTCCTGCAAGTTTTACAAAAGCTAGATGGTTTCAAATGAAAATACGAATCCAAATGATTTTTGACAATACATTTTTTTTGTCTTTTAATGAATGACCTAAATCTTTTTACCCGGTTTAACCGATCCGTCATGGGGGCTCGAAACCAAAGGCGTCGCCCGATGGGGTCTATTTAGTATGAAATGAATATATGAAAATATACCCCAAATATTTCTAGTCAAGATATTGATGAATCGCCACATGTGTCCTTAGTACGGTTTCACTCGCACTTGCACATTGCGAAGTTTTTTCTGGCTCGCATCCGGTACGGAGCGAATAGAAACACATATAGCTGTTTTCTGTTCGCAATTGAAAACGAAAAAAACAATGGCTTTCTTGCGGAGAAGTACCTGTTCCGACCCCTCGACC
>JAGXCT010033900.1:5401-43782 GCA_022495035.1 Philopotamus ludificatus | reverse complement strand
GCATTAATATAATTTTAGTCTTAGTTTTTAAGTTATTTAGTAATATGATCACGTACAATGCAAATGTCCATACGTTTTTCAATATGATTGTAGAATAACAATTTGCAATATACCATGTTTTGTATATATCATCAACATGAGTTCAAGGTTTGTAAATTTTTACCTTGCGAAAGTATTGATTGATCCATTCTCTTAGCATCCAAGTGCAATCATATATTTGCATATCAATAAATATTATTTAATCATTGTGTAGATGATTCACAGTAATTACATAAAATTTATTGTCATTTCGCATGCTGAAATGCAAATTCTGCAATGTGAAAGTTGGACTTCTGGGTCGGCGCAGAATTTCCAAGCAGAATCTCCGCATGTTCATTAAAAAAATATATGAATTTAAATTGTATTTTAATTTAAAACTGGATTTGATTGGAATTTCTGTCAGAATTTGCTAGAATATCGTGGGGTTGAATCACTTCTGGTATACGACTTAAATAACCTTCGGATATTTACATTGAATTCTATGCAGAACCTTGATGCGGACGAGTTTTTTTTTAATCGTGATAAGCAGTTGCAGATGCTAATGATGATGGAGCATCAGGCCCCCGACAATTGGGGGCCCAAAAGAGGCCCCCAATCATTGGGGCCCCAGAAAGGCCCCAAGATCTTACTCATTGTTTTATAGAATTTAGTTTTATTTTATTTTTTAACGACGGATTCACTAACTCAAAGAATATAATAAATTAAGCGTAAATTAAAATAAAACTGATAATTTAAAATGTTAAATTTAATCATTTAGACATTTGAAGACTGAAGAAACGTAGAAGACAATTTTTAGCATAATATATTTTTTTATATCTGTGTTTGTTACTAATAATATATTTTTAACCTATTATATGCATTATTTTTTTATAATTCGTTCTCACCCTTAGACAACCGACAATCCCTCCCCCAATTATATGCTACTAGAAGCCTCTGAAATGTAATTAGCATCAGGCCCCAAAGGTGACCATCTAACACTAGTGATAAGACAATATTACTATATACATATACGTTTTTATACTCTAATGATGTATTGGATTAATCACTATTAATATTAATATGTACATTTTAAAGAAAATTGCTAAAGTACTGATGATCGTAGGACCACAAGATACAGCGCGAAAGAACACAGTTTTCTATATTATCGACGCTGTTTTTCCTATGTTGTAGGGAAATGACGGTAGATGGCAGCACTACTTATTATTTATTTAAATTATTATATTATTCATATTTGAATAAATTTATGCAAACAATTTTATCAAACGGAAGGACGAATGAACTCGACAATAAAAATAATGATATTTTTTAATATTGATAAAAGTTGTTTTCATTTTTGCAATGTCAGATTATTTGCGATACGCTGACGTCCGCGTTTGATCAGATTGCATACACCCTCGGGTTTTATGACCCTGTTCAGGCTGAAACAATGGCTTACTAGACCATGTCGATTTAAATTTCATTTAAACACATAAAACATTGTCAGTGTTTCGTTGTCGTAAATGTAAATGTGTCGTAAATGTGCAAAATAACGCTCAAGTTTGGCTCGTCCTCTCCGACTGCAATAAAAGGGCTTAATGTTTTTTTTCTAAGTACGCCTATAAATTTGAAAACAGAGTATACGTTTGTATATCTCATTATATTACTGTTTATATTTAAATATTTTTAAATTCAGTAAATTATAGTATTTCTTAAGAAATCTGTGTTTATTCATCAATATTGAATTTGACTTTTTTAACCGATCCGCCAAGGGGGCTCGAAACTAACGCCGCTGGCTGATGGGGTATATTTTGTATGAAAATAGACCCCAAAAAGTCAAGAATTAATAAATTCTTCGAAAATGAATTATTCTATGAATAAAAATGATTATTCATGATACATATTAGTAGAAAAATCCAAAATATGTAACGCGAAGGTGCCCACAGAGCGACGCACTATGGGACGGATTTTGAATTCTACTACCAAAAATGCTTTTCATCATAATTTAATTTTTAAAAAAAATGGCAAATCATATATATAAGATTGATCTTTATTATGACAGTTTTTTTTAAATTAGTTTACTGTATTTAGGTTCTAAAGTTAAGCATTATCAAAAATGCAATTGAAATATTATCTTAGTATAAAATTCAATCGAGTATATCTTCCTTAGTTTTTAATTCCCTATAAATGTTATATATACCATATTAAAGGGTGTATCATTTATTTTAAAATATATTAATATATTTTCATATTAATATATTAAATTTTAATCACACTAGGATATATAATTCGATTGTGTGTATCTTTACGATTTTTAATTGCACATTATTATTATATATACCATAATAAAGCATATTCTATCTATGTTTATTAATATATAAATATATATAGCAATTAGGTTTATATATTGTTCATTTCATACAAAGGTTTTGATGAAGAAGTTTTAGAATAATACTTTTTTTTTATATATTATGACATATTGTATTTTTTGTCTATTATTTATAAAAATATTGATTTAATTGATACATAACCCTGGTAATTTAATATACAAAATTATTCAGAATAATATGACATAATTGTAAAATTTTCATAGTTGTTTTTTTTAAATATTATTTAAATTTTATTATTTGATATTAAAGAATATATATTTACCTATATGTATTCTAAATTTTATAAGTCTAGCTCAAATAGAAAAGAAGTTACAGATTTTTGGCAATTGAAATCATGATCCGTCCCACTGTGCCCGCTCCTGGATAGGTTTCTACCCTTGCACAGCACTATATTTTTTCTCGCTCGGACTTGCACATGCGCGATATTTTTTCACGCTCATATTCGTTACGGAGTGATATAAAACAATAAATAATAATTAAAAAGTAAAGGTCAATGATTATTTATATTATAGTTTGGGACATGTAGGATTTATATTAAAAGAGTTATTCGAATAAAATCAAGAACTTTGGTTCCTAAATAGACCCCATCTGCACGACTAGGTTAAATAGTCTCCATATTTATTTTATCATCGGGAATCGAAATAAAATATAGCATCAAATATGGCTACATCAACATTAATGTATAATTTGAGAGTCTTCAATATTTATTTAGAGTACAAATTGTATACAACAATAATATCCTTTATTAAATAATAGGTCCAATTCATTCATATCCATCTATCGTAAATGATGTCTTATTTGATAAGCAGTGACGTCGAATTTAAAAGTGAAAAATAAACAAACTACTAATGAAAATAGTGGTTTTCCGGTGGATGTTTAAGTTTTACATGTTATTTATATAATAACATGTCATTACAAACCGTTATTAAAATTAATTAACGTCAATTACGTCTCTTACTTGTTGATTCGTGCGGGTTAATGAATTAAGGGAAGGCGTAGGTGAAGATGACATGGACCGGAACAGGACTTAACAACTTAAGGACGCAACGATTACGTTTTATTAATCAATTTGTTCATATTTGTATTGAGATATATGATGTGATCTGTAAAGTGCATTAGACACGACTGGATTTGATATGGTGCAGTCGTATTTTTTAATTTTGTTGACTGATATGACAATAATTTCATTTTTTTTTCGGGGACAAAGTAACATGTGTATCGTGTAGACGGATATGACACATTTTTCTATTAATTAAATGTTTTAATTGATAAACTAATCTATTATTCACCAATACGTGAAATCACAATATTTATTTTAAATATTCATTAGTCCATTAATAATCTCATAAAAATTGCAAATGATTTAATACTGGTAAATGTTATGACAGCTTCAAGAGTACATAAACACATATGTTTCTATTATAAAATGCCAAAAATGTAATGTGTTACTATATGTCAAAATATAATGATATATTAATACACATTATATAACAGGGACCCGAAAGAAATCGCGCATTTTTTGTGAATGTATTATAAAACATGATTTTTATTATTATTAGAACCTGTTTCCCATCTTCCTCGTAGTTTTTCAATTTATTTTTTAAAAAACCTTCTGGTTTTGAGGCGAAATACTAGTTCAATTGGTTTTCGACTTTAGTTATATTTCGAAAACGTTTCTCTCTTAAAATATGCTCCATGGGCCTGCAGAGAAAGTAATCGTAAGGAGAAAGGTCTGAAGAATATAAAGGATGTGTCAGAACTTCCCAGTTTAAATCCTGATTTTTTTTCTTGGGTCATTCTTGCTTTACGAGGACGTCCACTATCACGGTGAAGAATTATTCACCTTCTGTTTTAATCTTCCCAATTGTTAGGAGTAAATTAATCTGGATTTAATAAATCGTAATGAATTATTCTTCTTACATCCCACTAAATACACAAGTCTAAAACCAGGCTTAGGGATCAGATTACAAGAGTTTGATTCGGGGAAAGCCATTGCGTTTTTCGACTTAAGTTATCGTAAACGATCCATTTATCATCTCCAGTTACAATTTGGTGTAAAAAGAGTAGAATTCTTATTTCGACAATAAAGAACTGCATGTGTTTCTACGCTCTTCCTTGTTATCTTTGGATAGTACGTGAAATACCTTATTATTTTATAGCACACACTTTTCGTCTCCAGTTACAATTCGCCGCAAAAACGAATCGGCTTCATACCGAGACAAAAGAGACGCGCAGATGGTACGCCGTTGATAGAGCGCCGTCTCCGTAAATTCACGAGGAACCTAAATCCCGTGTAATTTTCCTATGCGACGAAGATGATCCTGAACTATAGACCATGGACAGTCAATCCTCAATGATAATTTCTTAATTGTTTGACGAGGATCTGAATCCACTATCGCCTTCAGAATATCATCATCTAATTTTTGGGGTCGTCCTTTTCGTGCGACATCTTTGAGGCTCCTAATTCCATTGTTAAACTTTTTAAATCACCGATGACACTTGTTTAGTTTCAGAATATCTCCGTAAGTATCGGTATTTTTTTTCACTGCTTAGTTTGCCTTCATTCCTTGATCGAACATAAATAGGATACGATGTGCTTCTTAAATTGTTGGCCTTGACATCTTTTCCTCTTGGTAGATAAAAAAATGGCCGAAAAATTTTTTTAAAAGAATTTTACAACCATAGCACAAACTAACTGTGAATGAGCTCATGGAAGACATTTTGATTATTTTTCGGTCCCCCATATATTTGTTTTACCGATGCGTTACAAATGTGATTTTAAATAGGTCCTTTAAAATTTGAGTCTCTGGGATAGTTCCTCGATCGTTAATAAAGGGATCTTAATATGTCATCATCAAATTTAGAAGATCGTTCAGATTCATCCTTTAGATTTCTATTTCGCGATGATTTGAACCTTTGAAACCTAAATTCACATCTACGTGCTGTCAAGCCCTGGTCGACAAAAGTAGCATGCAATGTCTGATGTGTCTTTCGTTCGGGTATTGATATTTACAGATAATGATAAGATTGGTACATGGAATTACTCAGCCTTGATACAAAGGAGTAACACAAGTTCGAACGTGGAGGAAAATTTTTTTATTATTGTGTAAGGAATCTATTTATTCAAAGAACAAGTCCGATTCAAGGTAAATATCTGAAATAAGTGAGCGAATGGAAAATTTACAAGGCTTGAAAAATATCCATAATAAAAACATTAAAAAGCGGTTAAAATGGGTTTTCCACGCATGAGTGATAAAGATATTAAATCCAATCTCAGAAAGATCCAAGATTATCTAAAATATAATATAAAAATAATGGGGAATACAGAATCGTATCAATCACAACATGGCACTGACTTCTGTTGGCACTTTATTAAAGTACATCGACCAATGGGGATTCAAATATGAATTTAAGGATATAATATCTCTTAGGAAAATTAGTACCGGTATTAGAATATTATACCAATAATCTGAATCTCTGTGTATTTGGCTATATTTAGATAAAGACTTTAATCTGATATTTGATATTAGGTTTGATTTTAGATTACTTTTTAATTGTCATGAATCCGTTTATAAATGTTGTAAACAACGCAAGCATATCATTAGACAAGATCTCTACATTCCAAGACGCATAAAGTTGAAAATATAATTTGCCAAATATAGCTGAATATTGAAAATAACAGATTATTTATAAAATAAAATGATAGAACTAATGATACTTACGAAGAAAGATCATAAAATGAAGATTTTTTTACATAAAAACGTATTCATTTCATCATCATAGGCGCAATAGGAGAATAAGAGAAGACAATCTGGAGAAGATGGTCGAAAACCTCGAGGTAGAGTAAAAAAGGAGAAGACGATGATACGATAAATCGACTCAAAAAGGGGGTTTAGCCTCGTAAATATTCTCTAGACCACTTCGGATACTCGTAAAGGCTCATCTTTATGCAGAAGGTATGAGTCAACTGTTTATCTAAAAGGCCGCGGTAAGAATTTTAGGATTTTTTTAAATAGATAAACATTATTTATTATATGACAAAAGTCATCATCAAAAGCCTCATCCAAAACCCTTCTCCATTCGATCCGATCTGCCGCTACGTCGCTGTATCTTCCACTAAGTTTTAATGATCCCTCTGTGCACAGTCCAACCACCTTAGCCTTAGTCTTCGTCTCTTCCGGGGACAGGAAGGCTTTTTAACCATAAGTCTTTTCGGCCGATGACTGTCCTTCAGCCGCCAATCGCCATACGGATCGATTCCGATCCGTATGTTAGGAGTAGAGCTTGACTGTTGTCTTATTTGAGAGGAATCTCGACCATAGATGCTTTTACATCCAAAGTACCGGTTTGTCAACATGGTGCTTCTTTGTACTTCCAAATTGGATTCATTGTTATTCGAAATAAGTGAGCCGAGATATGTGAATTCCTGGACGGCCTCGAAGATGTACTCTTTGACTCTCAGGGGTTCAAGGGTTCGTACTTGTCATATGGACATGTACTTTGTCATGGACTCGCTGACCCCTAATCCCATGCCAATTTCCGCTCTCATTATTCGCTGGTATGCATCCTTGAGACCCGCCCATGATCTGGCCACAATGTCTATGTCGTCTGCAAAAAGAAGCTGCACCGATTCATTTTTACTTTTGAAACCCAAAATAAAATTGTTTGGAGGGCTAATATTTATGCACAGTATTTTTCAGAATAAACGAATAAGTCGTGCTTAACCTAGCCGTGCCGATGGGTCTATTAGGGACTCGAATTCTAAAAAATAAATATAAATAATCATTGACTGTTCATTTTAAATCATTTTATTGTTCGCAATTCATGAGTAACCATTTTTATTCTTAGATAAAACCAATTTTTAAACAAATGTCAAGGTATTGTCGAAGAATTTATTAATATCTTGAATTGAAATATTTGGGGTCTATTTTCATACATTCATTTCATACAAAATATACCCTATAGGCCAATGGCGTTGGTTTCGAGCCGCCGTGAGGGATTGATTAGCCGATTATCGATTTTTATAGTTTCGATTTTTATAGGTCGCACATTTGTTTATTTACCGTAACAAAATTTATGGCCAGTATATTTAGAAGTGTCTTGGATTTAAGAAAATAAACTTTATGACTAAATGTATTTATTTTTTACAGTGTATAATAAATTACATCGTTCGCCCTTGTCAAACAACATTTCCTAAGAAGTGTAATATGTCAACGGCTTTGGTTTTAACTAAATACCCTCAAACATGTCGCATTTAAATATCATATTTACTTGTATAATTAAAAACACTTCAAGTAGAGTCGGAGAGTCTTTCAATCGAAGATACATGGCCCAAATCTAAATAATCACTAATGACCTAATAAAATCTAGACTAAAACTAGACGGACCAACGAAAAAATAGTATATATGATTCGTTATCACCGATACGTTTTTCATATCACATTATGTCATATTGTACTTCCGGTATCGATATTATAATGCCATGCGTGATAGTTTGAAAATTAGTACAGTGAGAGATTTTTCTATATTATAAAACACCTGTTCTTTTAATTACAATTTTTTTTTAAATTTTTTGCTGAATGACGCATTATCGTATTTTCTTAAATAATCGGTTTAATGGGTTTTTCGCAAAACCCTTCAATGATAGGTAAGATTGTTATTTGAATCACCGATTTGTATTTCATAGAATTATGATATGATGCATCAAACATCTCCTTATCATAACAGATGGGGACTTTTTAATAATTTTATTTATTTAGAGAGAAATCACTTTTAGTTTTAATTTTTTTGTGCGAATCTGAAGCAAAGGCAATAAATTTTGATTGATTAGATTTTTACGAAACTCTTAATGGTTTCTATCAAAAGATTTTTTGATAAGGCACATATATTTTTAGTATAGTTGAAGACATGTTTTTATTGGTAATTTTTTTCTAATAAATCTAAAATAAGAATGTATATTAGTTTGTCCGGTTGAAAAAGGTAAAAACAACCTTCTTCTATCTAAACAAATGATAATCTTAAGTTTATTATTTTACCATAGGGAAGAATTTCGTCATTCGTCATTAATTATGCCTTTTCCGATCCAACCTTGTCAGCTAATTCTCATATAGTCAATGTTGGATTTGATTCTATTTCAGCACATCATCATCAACTTTTATTACTTTTCCACTTCAAGGATTGTTTTTTAAATTAAAATTACCACTTTTAAATTTGTTTAAAGCACATTTGGCATTGGCGACTACTCAATAATTTTCCATATGTGTCACAAATGCAATTAGTTGCAATTGTTGCATTTTGTTTACGACAGGATTTGTACAACATGAAATTATGTATAAATTGTTTTTCAGTAAAATTCTCCATCTTAAGTCACGTTATAAAAAATCCACAACAATAACATTCTCTAGATGTCAACCAATGAATAGAGCACAAAACATGTATTGTAAGACTAGAACACAACCTGATGGTCAAAAATGATCATACACAATACGCCCTTTTCGAGCGGACAACCTAATACTATCAGCATTTCTACAAAATCCGTTGTTAACCAAACAGCATAGGCATTTACTTCGCTCGACAAAGTATTATATATTTACGAAATATGTAATTTAACTTTAAAAATAAAATAAATAAAATCGATTTAAAGAAAGCGTTATAAGAAGGCTGACTGACAGTATTACCTTTAATTGTTCGATAATGCCGTGGAGCTGTAAGAAGCGTTTATCTAGCTCTTTAAATCCTTTCCAATAAAAATAAAACTAATTTTCAAGTAGTGAAAGCTAAACATTATATAATTAATATAATAGGGGGAACGAAAAGTAATCAAAATATCTTTGATGAACACGTAATCTTTGTTTATAACCTTAAAGCTAAGGTTGTAAACTTTATTTTTCGATTAAATTTGTCAAAGATTTCAAGGCCATTAATAGAATAAGCACATTTACGTCATTGTATGATATTTATGTAAGGAATGAATTCAAACAAAGGAATGAAAAAAATACCGTTACTTATGGAAATAAGTATCGGTATTAAAAAATTAGATGATGATATCTTAAAGGCGACGGTAGATTCGGATCTACGAAGGCAAGGAATTTAGGTTACTTGTGAATTGACGGAGACGGCGTTCGATCAACGGCGTACCGTCTGCGCGTTTCTTTTGTCTCGGTATAAAGCCGATTCGTTTTTGCGGCGAATTTTAACTTTAGAAGTGGGTGCTATACAGTAATCCTGTACGAAAAAAACAATGGCTTTCTTCTGGAGAAGTAACCACTCCGACCCCTCCACCATCGCTACTTATAAAGAAGGTCCTTGTTTGTGTGGGATTTTTTTGGAATTATACATATGAATTGGTCGAACCTGGTCAGATCGTTACATCGACAGCGTATTGTAAACAATTTTTGAGCGAATAAAACAAGATCTGTATTGGTCAATAACAAAAAAAGACGATAATGCGACGCCTCACGCTGCAAAAATAACATAGGAAAAAATAATGGAGCCTACCCTATTCATCGAATCTCGCGCCGTCGAATTACCAGCTTTTCAGGTCGTTAGAGCATACATTAAGAGGTAAAAAAATAAAGTGAAAACGCACTTGGAAAGGTTTTACAATGGAAAATCGAAGGACTTTTAAAAAAATGGAAAAAGTGTTAAAATTATTTTGTTGATTAGTATATAAGATTTTTTAAAGAAATTTGGAATTTTATAAATACACAAATTCAGTGTCATTTAAATTGTTATGGAAACTTAAAAATTGAAATTACTTTAAGGCAACCTTTTTTACAACGGGCCAGCTACAAATTAAAAAATGTTGTGCATGTAAGAAGCATGATAATACAAACAATGAGTGTTGAACTCAAATTATCTCTTTAATAACAAAATAAACTTAGTATAAAAAAATACAGAAATAAAATATTATACTATTAATAGAAATATAAATAATAAAATTCAAGCATTTCAAGTCAAGATATTGAAAAAATCTTGACAAAAAAAATTATTACACTGGAACCCTGCTATATAAGGGTTTCCTGTTTATTAAAATATTTGCTGAGATTTTTTAAACAGCATCTTGAATTCTATGCTCTACTTTTTGCAAAAGATCTGTTATTTTCGTTTGTTAGCTTTTGGCTAATTGAAATAAAAACTGTGCAGTTAGATCTTTATTTAAATGAGGGGTTTTAAGGCATATTTTACGTTCTTCTCAAACATTAATGTTTATATATATATATATATCATCATCATCATCATCATTTGCCAGTCACAAGGCTCTCACCTCTGAAACCCCCCCCCTCCTACTTGCCTGGACACAGTCGAGAGGGTAAAATCCGATACCAACATGGTAGAAGATGTACGTTCAATGCCAGCAATGGCCAAGAGAGGGAAACTCTTTATAAAAAACTGCATACCAAGACGGCTCGGGTCCCCGCGGTATGGACACGAAAGGGGAGCCCTCACGTCACGTGAGACTCAGGTTCCTTTGGCCTCGACTACCATGCTAGAGTTTGGTAAGTCCATGCCCTCAGCGAGTGAGAGCCTTGTGACTGGCAAATGATGATGATGATGATATATTATTTATAAAATATTTCACTGATTCTGCTCTTTTAATCGATCCGTCACGGTAGTTCGAAAGCAACCACGTTGTCCAAAGGGGTATATTTATAAGAGAAAATAGACTCAAACATTTGAAGTCATTAAATAGTTATTTATGATATGCTTCATAATTTATAATAATCAATATGACGTGTAGATAGCACGCGCACTCGACAATGTCCCACCGCCAATTCTCGTGGCACGTGTCACTAGTAAACGTTTCACTCGCATTTGGCATATCGTTACGGATGCGAGCGAGAAAAAATATCGCGCCTAAAAAACATGCATATGCAAACGACGGCCATTTTGAAAAGATGCATGGAGGGTGTTGCCATCTTAAAATAATCAGCGTCGCAAGCTTGTTTACTTTTCAGTCAATGACAATTGATTCTAAACGCGTTGTTTGCGTTATAAACATTTATTGTTCCAACTACGACAACATTTAATTTAAAATATATTATCGTGCGATGTAAGACATACCCTGATTTTGTTTTGGCCCCTACTCCGCCAGCATATGTATGCATTTTGAGTATAATAGGCACGTAATGAGACCTAAGCCCATTCCTGCTCCCCTGGACTTAGTCTGATCAGTCGTAGCGCGGACTCAGCTCGCGGCGCAAGGCGCGAGGGTGACCGCAGACGCGCTCATACGAAAAACGCATTTAAATTCAAATATTTTCGCGCCATTTTTTAAATTCAAATCCGTTCTGAGATGCACTATAGAGGTTCATAATATTTTTAATACGATATTACCGCAGATAAACGATTCATATTATTTATATAAATATAAAATATATAGTTCAATATATTTATCAATTCGAGAAGTGTTTTTTTATCTGTCATCACTGTGATTTGATTCGAGTATGATCTAAAAAAATATATTCTATTTACATTTGAAAATACGTTATCGTTCAACTATAAAAAGAGATAATATTATTTTACTGATAAAATAAAAAGTAGTTTTATTAAGATTAAATACGCTATCGGACCGATTTAAGATGGACGTTAAAGTATCGCTTATGGTAAGGTTGATTTTTTTTTTAAATTATAGTACAGAGATACATATGAATCACTAATATTATTATTTAAAAATAAATATTGGACTAATACGGTGTTGGATTTGGTGAAATAGTGTTTCGTGTAGATATTAGTGCTTTTTTTTATAATAGAAAATAAAATATGACTATGCTCTATGCCGGATTTTTTGATGTAAGTAAATATAATGATTTATATATATATTTAAAATGTGCATGCAATTAGTACAATACACAAAAAATCATGTTAATTCAGTATTTAATTTAGCATTTTTAATAACAAAATATTATAATTTTTGATATTTGTTTTGAAACACTTGTGAAAATATTAGAAATTTTATTGTTTCAGTACATACGGCCACGGTTGTCATAAGTTATTTGCACAATTGTTACATTTAATCGGTTAAATATGTACTGTAAAATTTGGCAAAAAATTATTCTTTACAAAAAACGACATGCTTTTGAATTGAAATTAAAAAAAAATGTATCACATAGTAATTTCCATTATTTATTATCATAATAATATGACTATGTTCAACAATATATTGACACATATATTTGTTAAATCACTACAATGACGCTTCAATGATACATTTTCTTATTAAATTTGTCATAATAATTGGAATAAACACTAAGCAAAGATAATCTTGTATGTTTCACATTGAACGATAACTTAATCATAGAGTTATCAACTTTCACACAGTTTTAAGCAATAAAATTACTAATATTATTAACAAATATTTAATCATAATAAAAATAACGCATTCTTATTGAAATAAATTGTTTACAATATTAAACTTATTGACCCTGCAATCATCTAATCACGACAAGTGTTCTTTACGATCGAATATGATTTTTTCAATTTAAATAGGCAATTGTCCTATGTCTAATCTAAGCTTTTTGACCTCTGGAATAATTTGATTCATCTCCTATTATTTATTCATCTCCAGATATATATAATTAAATCATTGCGATTCTTAGAAATCAAAATAATTCTCTGAAATGCCGCTTGCATCGTGTGATTTATTTTTTTCTCATACTTTTATTTTTGATTAAACAAGCTTTCAATGCAATGTGCACAACACATGTGATAAAAAATATTTGCGATTACATTTTTACTGTTAATGCAAAAATATGTATTTATATTTAAATCGATTGACCAGATTTGATTAAAATATTTATTTATTCATTCACCTCAATTCTAACCTTATCTCTTCGATATTAGTTAAATGGGTTTTATTGTTTTTACAATGTCATTATTATGAAAAATTTCGGCATACTATGTCGGACGAATTCGGAGGCTGAGGCATTATAACTACGTTGTTTTGGGTAATAATTTTATACATTATCTAAATATAATTAAAAATGGCTAAACACAACAAAACTTTTCGGCAATCAAGATTAAAGTAAGCATACTATATTACTCTATATTACTACCAATGTCAAGTTACGTCAGGCACATGTGTACAAGCACAAAAAAATAAATATGACAATTTAACTTATCTAGCAATTTTTCGATTGATCAAATTCTAAATTTATAAATATAAAAGAACTGTTCTCATTTCTTTTCGTCATGTATCTGTAAACTCGACGACATCCTAGCATATTGTGGACAAGAGTGCTTTATATTCGTGTTAAATTCCTCGAGAATGGATAGACTACTTCTTTTGATTCGAAGTAATCGTCTTCAACATCCTAAAAGCATTTAACGATAGTCTGTTTATTGCTTTGATGATGCAAATCTCTGCCTTGTATCTCAGTGGTTGTCAGTATATTTTTTAATGGATTAAGTGCAACATGATTCACAACAGTTTTTACTTAATGACATATTTTTTATTTTAATAAAATTAGTCATCATATTCTAAACTCTATATCGTACGATCCGTTTTTGTTATCATATAATTGACCGCACATTCTATAATTTATTGTATCGATTACAAAGTAAGTCGACGCCATAAAGTTTAGCTAGTGCATTACACTTATTAATTGATTAGTTAATCTTTTAACAATTACTATAATAATCTAAGAATCGTCTAGAATTCGATTCAAATTATTTTAAATCTAAATATGTTGAATATAGACGTTTATTTTCAGTTAAAACTAAAGCGTCTGATATTTAGCTCTGTTGAAAAGACGCCATATTATGTTTGTTGTTTAATATTTTAAATATATACTGAACGATATGAAAAATCGGGTCGAGAAAACTCGCGAAATTTAATGACGCCGATAATATATCTGAATTAACTATCAAGATATTATATTGACTAACATTAATATATGTATATCAAATAACAATACCTTTGCTATCGAAAATGTTTGTACGCCTATCCCTCGATTTATGTAATATTTACTTTGCGCGGTTTCACTTTGACGCGGCAGAAAAATGCAGTTTAAATGTTGACAAAACTCACGAGACACTCACTCGCTGAGTATATGAACCTTATCAGACTCTCGAATGGTAGTTGAGGCCAAAGGAACCTGAGTCGTACGCAACGTGAGGTTTTTGGTAAAGAGATTTCCCTCTCTTGGTCATTGCTGGCATTGGACGTATATCTTCTACCACTGTTTGTATCAGATTTTACCCTCTTCACTATCCCAGGCAAGTAGGAGTGGGTTTGCCTCGGTATTCGTTCTCATCTTCTCTAAGCGTTCTTTGTTCATTATGTGGCAAATGATTATTAACCTTGCTGCGAAATAGCAATCCTTTCATAATGGGAAATACCTTTTTAAAGAGAGGGTATCCGAAAGTATCGAGACTAGACCATTTATCAGCCATCAGTTTAGGGTTTTTTTTTAGGATTTTAGGGTTTACGGTTTATATAAATCACAATTGTCGCAATTTTGATTGTAGTGTTGGCACATTTATCCCTGACGTATATTGACATTGGTAGCCATATCGGATGCTTATTTTATTTTCTACAGCATTTATTACCTTACTGAAAATTGCGTTCTAGATTTATTTTCTCCATATATAACTTACTCCAACTACTGTGCGTACGAATGCGTTTTAGACGCGTCATTTCTTTCAGCTGTAGTGCGTCATTAATACAGTATGATTCAAAAATGATATAATCTTTTATATATAACGCAATTTTTTGTTGTCCTGCGCTAATTTATCACTGCGGTCATCCTTTTGATTGATAGAGGATATGGTCCGACTTCCTGGTCTTCAACCGCTGCGAGGCGATTAGGAAGACGTATTTTTTATTTATTTACGAGCCGCAGCGACCGACTGGCAACACCAATTGGTGTGTGATTATGGTCGAGGCAGGAATTCAACCATTGCAGTACAAACGAGCAGGAACAAAGGTTTAATTGACCACAGCCGCTGCTCGTTAAATGCTCTTACCCGCATTTACCATCGGCACGATCCCGCATTGTCCATCGAGAATTAGCTGGAGGTGTCCCTGTCGGAGGGAATTTTAAATTGGATTCATCAAGAATGCTCTTCCAGTGTCAGCTGTCTTATCCCGTGAGTTTCGTCATCATATTTTCAACCTTTCGCAAAAAAAGAATATATATATATTGACCAGTGACTGTTCTATCCGGATATGCCAAGTAGTTCGAGATTTATTTATTTATTTATAAAGACAATGGGTGATTGGCAGTACAGAATAACCCAGGTCGCCAATCACGCAATATCATGATTCTATGAGTAGAATTATTGTTGAACAACACGAATGTCCTGGACGCTAAACTCGCTGAATGCTTAATTTATGACGGCTTATTAACTTTTATATCAATATTATTCATAAATAATATTTATTGGGTCCTTGCATGTGATTTCTTATTCTTCACAGATGAATTAAAAATATTTTAATCTGTTTCATCAACGTAAGATCCTATTTCATTGCAGTTGAACATCTATTCTTTGCACGATTGGACAATTTCAAATCGTATCCGGTTAAGTGTTAGGCAATATCAATCAATTACATTTTCAAGGTCAAAGAAATCGTCCATCTTTAATCCCTTACATATCATTTTAATAAATAATGCGATGGTAATGGTTAACGCTTTTTTATATTGGATGTACACTTAGTTAATAATAATCGTAAATAATAATTAATCGATTTATAGTTGTTCTTAATATTTTTTTAACGTGATTAACCTAGCTGTATCGATGGGGTCTATTTGGAACCCTAATTTTTTTTATTTTTCTTGAATAACTCTTTTATCATAAATCATACATGTCCCAAACGTTTTGTATTTGTCTCGTATTGTCTGCAATTGTGAAAAAAAAACAACAATATTGTTTTTCGTTAGTAGTATCGGATATGAGCTAGAAAAACATCGCGCATGTGCAAGTGCGAGGGAGAAAAAATATCATGCTGTGCCAGTGGAGAAATAATATGTCCCGATCCGGGAGCGGATCGCACGCTACCTACCTCTGCGTCGTAATGATTAGTAGAAAAAATCTAAATTAGATCCATATTTTGAATTTTTCTACTAATATATATCATGAATAACTATTTTTATTCATTGAATAATCTATTTTTTTTGAATTTTTGGAGTCTATTTTCATACATCGGCCAGCGACGTTGATTTCGAGCCGTCGAGATTAATTTTACATATTTGGCACAACGACCATTTTTAAAATGATTTTATCTTCCAAATTCAATCATTTCTTCTCAGAGCAAAAAAAAATCATAATTGGTTGTGTCGCTTTCGAATAGATTTATTAACCAAGAAGGGATATCTTAACTTTACAAATCTTTACCACGGGCATTGAAACCATTTTTTAATTGTTTCAAGTGTAGATTTGAATGGCATCCACATTAATCTTATCCTTTTCAACAAAAAAAAGCGACATCAAATATTTAAAGCATCAGAAATCATTCAAATAAGCATATACAGTAAACCCTCCTATAACGCTCCATACAATACCGCAGTTTTTATAACGAGTTCGACAGCCTCTCCTATAGCGCTTCGTTCTTTTTAAATTTAAAATAATAATAATAGGGTCAACTCCGTTTTGTTGACAATAAGATATTACACGTGACATTGACATTGAACAAGGTTATTTAAAATGTCCTTTGAACCCGGACCCTGTTGGGAACACCCATAATGGACAATCGAAAATGTTGGCCCTTGACTCTCATTAAAATATTCATTACATAACTAGTGCGTTAGTTATAAGTAAGCGTTAAGATAAATTTATTTAAAAATCCAGATTTGTTTTTTAAATAATAGAACTTAGAATTTAATCGAGTACGAGGATACTTAGAGTATGGATCTCTTGAAAAAAGAAGGTCGATTTATTTGGCAATGTACTTCTTGAGGCTGTTGGTTGACATAGTACACACTTGGAGGAAGAACCACTCGAGCCACTTGACTTAACCACTCGGCCAATCACGTAGACATTAATCCCTCATGGGAGATTGATATTATCATTTTTTAATCTTGAATTGCGTAATTGGATTAAACTGTAATCTTTATCACGCATTGTTTTAAATAAAATATAGTGCAAATTATAGAAATTCCCGTTTAATTAGAGCATTGATAATAATGGCGGTTTATATACGCATTATAAAAATATTGTGTGGTCTACCATAATTTTCCAGCATATGCATCATATTAATTTCCGGTTTCCTTAGTCTAAATTTGAATAAATAAATATTTATGACGTATATTGTTGATAAATAATAAAAAAATATATGAATTGTATGTTAATTGGGTTATCCATTGTTGCAGACGAGGGATCTGGACGAGAGAAAGGACGGCGAGGTCAAATCTGGAAGGGATCCCGGAAAGGCGTTGGGCTATCCCATGCCATCGCCAGCTGTCAAAAGAAGAAAACCATTTTACAAAACATGCTCATTCTGGACGAATGTATTGATTCTTATCCTGCGTGAGTATATCATCGTTTAGACCAAAAATAAAAATAAGAAGCTAACACCGCAGTCGTTGAACTCGAATCCCTTCGCATACGACATTAAATCATTCATCAGCGGTAGGTAGTTTGGGTTTATTTCTAGCAGCATCCCGACAACAAATTGATGTAC
This sequence comes from Philopotamus ludificatus, assembly GCA_022495035.1. Taxonomy (NCBI): domain Eukaryota; kingdom Metazoa; phylum Arthropoda; class Insecta; order Trichoptera; family Philopotamidae; genus Philopotamus; species Philopotamus ludificatus. Next base: position 25,758 of record JAGXCT010033900.1, on the reverse strand, counting down.
CCTTATCTGTAATAAATTAGTTGGGGTAACATTTTCAACGTATCGCGCGTAGTAAATCTCGTGGATCGCGTTAGGGAGTTATTTTTATTTTTATTATGCGCGTATCTGGCCGGCGGCGATGCCCTCAGGGCCAATATTTAAATAAATATTCATTATTTTATTTACAATTATACAGATTAATTTATGTTGTTTACAAACAAACATGTCAACTTATTAACCACGTGAGTAAACTCTAATACTCTTATTCAATTAAAAGATTGTGTATATCGGAGATTTTTAATAGTTTCTTCTAGCAGCACACTTGTATCAATAGTTAAGAATTGTGATTGTCCTTGTTTGGAATCTTCTTGGTTTTGGCTCTCGTTCTTGTGCATTTCCAAGCACGAAGAGCTTCTCTAGACCATATTTTTTCTAGTGAGATATCCAAAGCATCTTTGGGTAGAAAGTCGATCATCTTTATTGTTCCCATTGCTTGGATTTAGCAGTCCATGGTATTCTCAGCAGGCGTCACTAGCACCACATTTCAAAGGGTTTAAATTTCTAAGTTATATTCTCATTTATGGTCCAGGTTTCTACGCCGTAAGTAAAATTCGAGAATACCAGACTCTGGACTAAACGTTTTTCTATCTTTTTCGATTTTTTTTCGAATTGTTGATATCTTTGATACAGGTTTTTCGAGTCAAATTGACCCTCTTAAAAATTAAGTTAAACAATTATATATTTTTCAATATATATACAAAGACACGTCATAATCAGTGTCTCTGTTGATGTTTCAATGGAGGCCAGGATTCAACTCGTAGAGCGTCGATATTTAGCGTTTTAAGCCTGCTAAGATCTTGTTTATTTAGCAATAAAAAAAATCGTGACAAAAAACTAGCAAACCAACACTCTGGACGATCGTTTGGCAACAAACTCCTCCACACAATCTCTCCACAAATGATTTAAAGCACACTGCTGGCAGATTCGCCATTTTAAAAAAAAATAACTCCGAATCTACGTTTTCCCTCTACCTTTTATTAGTTATTACCATACTGATACAAAAACGTAATTTTTAAAAGGTTAAATTGAAATGCAAAAGGTTGAATTTGATGTGAAATACCTGTATCGCATTTTTAGCTATATTTATTCCCCTTTTTATTTATGGCTCACAATTTTCGTTGCTCATAAGTAAAGATCCGAGATATAGAAATTCTTCAACGCTCTCCAGATCCAAAAAATAACAGATGTGGATAGCTGATTACTTCTAACGACTATCATCTGATTGGTTTTAGTAACATTGATCTCGAGTCCTAGTTTTTTTCTTGCATGATTCTTTCTTTGTCCGCCTTCTTAATTTTCAAGGGGTTTTCTCATAATCTCATAGGTCTTGGAAGAGAATAAAGCCTTGTAGTCTATAAAACACATTATCAGTATGTTAAACTTTCTGTTCTTCTCTATGATTTGGATGAAATTGAGAATTTGCTTCCTTTTCCTCTTACGAAACCAACTTGCTCTTGAAGTATTTTCCAACCAGTGAGGTTTTTATGATTATTGATTCTGATTAGCCCTGTTTTTAGATTTTATTACATATTTTGCATAGATGCTTTTGTCCTTCTTCTCCCAGTTCTTTTAATAATTCAGCAGAATTATCGTCATTACCAGGAGATTTATTTTTCAATATCTTCAGTTCATTTTTGATCTGGTTTATCATAATATCTGGTTCCCGTTTATATTGCTCTAGTTTTATTCTAATCTAGTATAAGTTTTCAAAAAAGTCCTTCCTTCTTCCCATATTTTTTCATTTCCGTGATTTTGTCTCCTTGGTTTGAGTTGCTTTACCCTGATGACAGTTTTTTTGTACATTTTCTAGTGACTTTATTCCTTTACGTTTTATTGATTTTCCGTTTTCGTTTAATTTTGGCTTTTGACATTCTTTCGCAGCATTTACAATTATCACCTATAACTTTTTCCAATCTTCGTTCGGATTCTAATTAGTGTCAAGAAAAAGATTAGATTGCTTCTTTTGAAAGAAGAGAATGCAAGAGGCCTCTCTATCCATTCAATAATTGTATCTTCTACGACAGTACTTTTATCCGCTATTTTATAAACTAGACTAGATCAGGAAAGGGCAACCTTTTCCAGTTTTAGGCTCAGAGCAAAAATCACGTCACAGTCACTCCCATACAGGAAATTTACAGAATTTATACAAAAAATCCGTCTAAAATGTATCACGGGATCGTAAAAAAGACGATAGATTATTTATTCGAGAGATTAACTAAGACAATAGATCCGGCTTCCGATGCATTTGTATCTGTCTCGATCAGAATTTATTGATATTTTAATTAATAATCTTAAAAAATTGTGTCAACTGAATTAATCACGCTAGTAAACTCTAATATTTTATTCCATATAAATTAAAGATGATCCATATTAATGACGACGTATTCATCATTTCACTTTTTTTTTAAATATGTATGTAAAAAAAACACTTGTATGATAATAGAAATAAGTGTCGACGTTCTATAATAGTATCAGTGACCTAGGAACCCAAAGGGCAATAATGCGTTACTACAATAATTATGAATCACAATCTAACATTTATATATAATTATTTTCATTAATTGTGACTTTTATTTTGGATAATGCTCCGGAACCGGAATTAGCCTAATTGTTTGACGATTTTTACCACATTGTTCTAGTTAAATACTTGTTTGATTCAATACGTGTGTGTGAATATTATAGCAGACGCCTTTATATGCCCCATTTATATGTACCCAATGTTTTATTTGTATATTTAATGAGTTTACTGGCCCTTGAATGCGTGTATACTGGTTATGCCTCAGACTAAAGGGTCCTTTGGAAGATATCATCTCTTCTTATTAACTGCTGTCGAAAATGCATGAATGCCCCCAGACGGCTTTGTGTAAAACGGCCAACCGCCATATAATTTTAAGTGATAAATTAAAAAAGGAATAATATGAATCACGTGGTAAATTAAATATCATGTTATGGATGTGAACCTTAATTGTGTGATATAAGAATATTTTTTAAACTTTGATGCAATTCAATATGGCGTTTAGCTTCTTCGACTATTTTTTCATTTTACACATGGGCCCAACTAGTAGAGTAAACCCTCCTATAACCAGGGGCGTACTGTGGTGTTGATGTTGGGTGTGCTGAATGTGGAAAAAAAATACCGTTTTTTTAATGAATTTTATTATTATTTATAGATTAATTATATTCTTCGTTTTTGCGACATAAATTTTTCAATGGAACTATCGTAAAGTGTCCCATTTTGTTTTAGTTATATGAGTATTTTTTTACTCCATTGAAATTACTTGAAAATTTTTTTTTCCACATTCAGCACACCCAACATCAAGTCCACCGTACGCCACTGCCTATAACGCCCTCATAGAATTGTATTGATAATGATTTTGTTCAATTTACAAAATAAAATTAAAAAGCTCTCTACCTAAATTTTGTATTAGTACCATTGGTTTCTATAATGTGGGTTTCGGATAACTTGGTTCTTATTTTTTCGTTATACGAGGGCTGACTGTACACCAATTATCAACTATGATCATAACAATCATATTCAGTTATGAAAATATATTTAATCGTATGTTTAACCGATCCGTCAGGGCGGCTCAAAACCAACGTCTTTGCCCGATGGGGTATATTTTGTATGAAATTAATGTATGAAAATAGACCCCAAGCAATTCAAATCAAGTTATTGATGAATTATTCATCAATATCTTATATTCAATAGTTATTTATGATATATATTTTGGATTTTTTTATTAATTAATGCGACCCCCAAGTGACGAGCCGCACGCGACGCAGAGCTCGCCTCCCACTCTGACACGTGTGCGGTTTTACTCGCACTTGCACGTGCGTGATATTTTTTCTCGCTCGCACCCGGTACGAAGCGAATAGAAACGCATATTAATGTTTTTTTATTTTTTTTTCGCAATTGCAGTCTATCAATGTCATTATTCTTTAGACTTTTTTAGACAAATACAAAAAAAATGTGACAATTAGGATATGTATTAAAAGAATTATGATGATCCTTGATCAAATGGTTAGATTATCTAAGCCAGGGGCGTCAAACTAAAATCTAAGGTGGGCCAAATAAAATAATGCAAGTTTTTGAATGGGCACATTTAACAATATGACGGTTTTTTATGTTAAAAATATACAAAAAACTTATTTTTTAATATCGACAATGATTAAATCATTTTTAATTTTGAAAAGATGATTTTGACGCCTGTGTGCGCCGCACAATCTGGCCATATGGACGGCGCCCCTGTCAGTGGAATTACCATTAATTCTTCCTACAGTCTGGCGCAAAAGACTGATTGCACTGATTCAATTTATTTTTAATAACAGTGTTTAGAAAACATGCAAAATTTATATAAAATCGTAAATCACGAAAGTGACACACAATTTGACTATCCCTGATCTAAGCAGTATTTGATCGTAAAACACAATATCAATATTAGGATGTTGTACATCATGTGGAAGATTTTTTTTAATCATGTATTGTTCTGTTTCTGGAATAAAACGGTTATAAAATCATTCTTTAAATAAATACAGAACCATAGTCCGTGTTTATATCCTTCAATGAACTTAGCTAGAGAACTCGGCTGATCAGCGACAGTCTCATAATTCAATCACCGTATGCATCATTGGATAATTCTATCGTAAACCGATCCTTTTGCCCTCTCGAAGCCACTAGAAGTTTTTTTAGGATTTGGATAAATACGTCCTACTAGCCATTTTCTTCAAGTATAATACAGTTTCATCCAATTTTTATACACAGTCAGATGTAAATACATTTTTCTTTTTAAACATTTCTAGCTATTCAGGGCCTGTGTGCACCGCACAATCTGGCCATATGGACAATGCGCCTTTGAGCATTGATACGAATTATTTTTGTGTATTATCTTATATGACTTTTTCCATAGATTCAATTGCGTGAATTAAAAAAAAATGCATTTTTTTTAAACGTAAATTTAAAAAAACCGCGTTAATACAAAACCGCGCAAAAAATACCCGTATAAATCGAGGAATGGATGTATATGCATATGTTCGAAGGTAAATGACATATGCGTCTAAGCTATCCGATGGCAAATCAGCGATAAGAAAACCGCAACCTCATATTTCGAAATTCAATATTGACATCTATAATAATCAATTGCAAATCGATAGCACGGAAAATCGCGAAACCCGATAGTCATGTTAGTATTTATCATTTATAATTTTTAAAATACGCGCCATTGCGTTATATAAGCATTGGATATCTATGAAAAATATGAATTCAGTGACATCTGTGTTTTTTACGTTGTGCTGTTATATTAATACGCAATAATTAGAATAGATGGCAATAATCCATTTTAATTAATTATCGTAATCATTTTTTGTTGCTGCCTATTATGCATAAATTATTTAATAGCCATATAATTATATAGGCAGTTTTTTTTTTAATTTTTGCAATAAAATGTAAAAAAATATATTTTAGCCGACTTTGACTTCCTAATAAAAAATTAATTATTATACATAATATCGCTATATACATATATAGTATAGATAATAAATTTATTCGTCGGATTATTCAAATATAATTATATTATTCAAATATAACCCTGCATGTTTAATAAATTTGGCGCCAATTTTAATTTTCGCGCCGTTTTCGTTGTGCCTGTCGTATGGTAAAGGCCGTCTCATTCACTATACGACGATTATCCAACGATCGGGCCCTCTTTTCACCATTGACCTTTACCACTCAATGTCAATGTCGCATTTTGACCCCACTCATGGCTGTCGGATATGGTGATCCCATATGTTATAATCATAATTGTTTCATTTAACATTGACAAATCACAAGAGGGTTCCCATCATCGGTTGTCCCTTCTGCATCTAACTAATTATACGTCTAATTCAATTAGTTGGACATTGGTTATACGGTGGAACTTTAAGCCATCACTTTTAGAGTGACCCTCAATAAAAAAAAAACGGATAGATGCGGAAATACGTTAAAGCGGGAGTCCTCTAATTATTCTCCATATTTTTTTCTATATAATTTGTAGGGTTTCTTTATCCATGATGCAGTTGTTTCCATTATCCATGCACAACTAGCTTTTCTTCTGGATATTTTTTATCTTCTTGAATTATATTAAGGCTCTCAGCTGGAGTCTTTTATTTTCTTCATGTTGTTTTTGTTTTTAAGCAATTTACAATCAACTCTTCTATAGCGCTCCTTGCTATAGAGAGGCATGTACGACAGTCCCTTCTATAGCGCTTCTTTCGATATCGCCGTTTTCTATTATAGCCTAAATTTTCAAGATCATATGAATATTTGATGTATTATTCCATTCAATTTAAAAAATATAATTAAAATAAACCTACCCCTAAATTTTGTATTGGTGTCTAGTCTTCTAAAAAGCGGTTTTCTGGTAGAGAGGTCCTCATTTAAGCGCTATAGGAGGGTTTATATGCTATGGTTATGCTATCAAAAATACGATAGTGATCGATAAAGGCTTAGGATTTCTCTAGTGTGACATTCTAGCATGAAAACGGCAGGGAAAAATCCTTTTTAAATAATATCATAAACGAAATTATTATATTTTGTTTGTTTTCATTTTAACCTTTTATACCAGTGGTTCTTAACTTTGTTGGAGGTACTGAACCCCACCAGTTTCATATGCGCGTTCACCGAACCCTTATATCATACGTCGTATCATTTTTCATAATATCGTACAATATGTCGGGTGTGTGTTTTGACCTCCGCCGAACCCGGGAAACTGACCGCCGAACCCCTGGGGTTCGATCGAACCCAGGTTAAGAACCATTGTTCTATACTATAAGTATTTTTTTATCTTATTACCCACGGACTTAATTTTAATTTTATTTTCCTGATAAGTTTAAAAGAAAAGACTCTTAAAGAGTTTAAGGAAAAAAATATATTCTCGAAAGAATTTAAAATATACGCAAAAGTAAAAACATTTAGAAAATTTGACATTTGGACAAAAAAAATTGGTATTGCAAAGATTATAACCGATCTGTCAGGACGGCTCGAAACCAATGCCACTGGCCCATGGGGTATATTTGTATTAAATGAATGTACGAAAATAGATCCCAAAAATTTAATGTGGCATATGGTTTCTCAACTTGCATTGCACGATATTTTTTCTCGCTCGCACTTGCACATGCGCGATGTTTTTCTAGCTCATATCCGGTATGGAGCGGTTAAAAATATCGCACCCGTGCCAATGGAAAACAATATTGTTGTTTTTATTTTTTTTTTCGCAATTGCGGACGATAAAAGTCAATGAATATTTATATTTATTCTTTATACTTTAGACAAATCCAAAAAGTTTGGGACATGTAGGATTTATATTAAAAGAGTTATTCGAATTTAAAAACTTAGGGTCCCACGGTTAAATGTCATCATCCAAGGTTGATTGATCAATGATTTGCAAATATCGTATGAATTAAGTTTTGTTTGATTTTGAAACTCAAGGAAACGTAGAAGGGGCCTGTTGGGGACGCCAAGTTTTTGATAATTCCCGTAATTCTTTTAACATAAACCCCACATGTCACAAATTTTAAAGAATAATAAATATTATATTAAAAAAAAATTAACAGAACAATATTCGCTGCTGTTGCGAGTGACACGTGTTGCGATAGCGCAGTCTGAGGCGAGACATCGCCGAGAGCGTTGTCATTTACGTGAATAATCCATTTTCTAAAATAATGTGAAGATATTAATGTAGAATTAATCAATATCTTGACTTGAAATGGTTGGGGTCCCTGGGAGACCCCCTTCGGACGACGCGGTTGTTTTTGGAGCCACCGTGACGGATATTTAGACTACCTTTTCTGGTAACAGAAACGATTATAATATGATAATCGATTCGATCGCATGACGATTTTCATTAGATTTAAATAAATAGAATATAATTTTATCCCATTACTTGATGATTTCAATTTTTTTGTATCGGCTATTGCTGAATCGTGTCAATTAGCATAGTTTTAATTTAATGCGGTGTTCTTTTGATGACACAAGTTCAAATTCTAAATGGAAGACACTTAAAACTGGTTATATGTATGTAGACGTCTCTAGAAATACTTGTTGGTTGTGATTTATAAAGATTTGGCCATGAATTTGTCAACATTTCGCGCTTGGAATGAGATGTGTTTATTTATTATATTTCTTTGAATTTATTCTATAACATTTTCCATGCAATAATGAATTAATCTTTGAAATTATCTTGATTGTATTTTACTTTTAAGATAAGTTTCCCATTATGAGATTAAAAAATTAAGAATGTTATTTTTTTGTATGATCATTGAAAATAGCGATAATCAAATCATCGAAAATTACTAATTTATACAAGTTGCAAAATGTATGCAAACAAGTTGACCCTGGTTTAGCATTTGGCAATTCTGTCGTCGTATAAGATCGTTCTTCTGGATTTTTTTTATTGATTACTGATACAGTTGTAGATCAGGTTTTTTCCATATAATTCATTTGGAATATGGAATTATATTAGGAGTACCTCGTAAATGGAATTATATTAGGTGTACCTCGTGAGGCCTCCCATTATCGTGTTAAAGCATCCTTTTTTGTTATTGACTAAAACAGATCGTTTTTTTATGAGTTCTTCTTTCGTTCGTTAGAGTTGTTCATAATACACTGTCGCTGTAACGGTATGACCTGGTTCAAGCAATTAATAGTGTATAATTCCAAAAAAATCCCATCACACACAAACAAGAACCTTTTTTATTGTTAATTATGGTCGAGGGATCGAAACAGGTACTTGTCCGGAAGAAACCCATTGGTTTACTACATAGCACCCACTTCTAAAGTTACAATTCCCCGCAAAAACGGATCGGCCTTATACCGAGACAAAAGAGACGCGCAGATGATACGCCGTTGTTCGAGCGCCGTCTCCGTTAATTCGTGAGGAACCCAAATTCCTTGCCTGTACAATTTTTCTATGCGACGAAGATGATGACAGACAATCTTCAATGACAGTTCCTCAATTGTTTAACGAGTATCTGAATCCATCATCGCCTTCAGGGTATCATTATCTAATTTTTGGGTCTGGGAATGAGCTCATCGAAGAAATTTTGATTATTTTTCAGTCCCTTTAATATATAAATACCTTTAATGTCCCACGTCTTACTCCAAAAAAGTAGAGAATTCCGGAAGAAAGTATTTGTTTGGTTCATTGGTGTTTAAAGAGCTTTCGATCGCGTGCAACATTAAAGACTGATATAAGCACGTCGTACTTAAAAAATATATAATATTTTGAAAAAAATATACTGGAACCAGTCCGCAGTAGTAAAAGTAGAGGACACACTAAAATGTAGAAATCTATCGTGACAAGGTTGTGTGTTGTCACTGATGCTTTGTAATATATACTCGGAGTTGGTGTTCAATGAAGCAACATGGGAATGTCCAGTTGGAGTGCTAATTGAAGAGGATCGTTTCGCGGACTACACAAACAAGACTGAGAGAATCCTCATCAATGGTCGAATCAGTCCTTCACATTCTCTCTATTTTATCCTAATAATAGGGTTGTTTCCATCAACCTACTGCCTGAGTTTATTGCTGGATGAACGTGATATTTTTTTGTTACATGCCAAAGCCGCGTTTTATCGCATTTCTCACATCCCATCTAACGAATGGGGAGTAGGATATAAATCACCGATAATACCATCTTCCAGGGTATGCAGCTGGCTGCTGGGCGCACCGCTGTTAGTTGTCATATGTTGGTAGAATCCTTTTGTTGGGGCAGCGCCAACCCCCCTTTAATCTCATTCGCGGTTATCGCACACATTCAAAAGTATCACTTTTAGTTATTTCTGACGTTCTTCCGCTCCATCTTGAAATCCAGCTAAGGCCCGTCAGATATTGCTAAAAAAACAGTCCTGTTGTCATCGCGCTACTACAATTTGTCCACTCGAGGACAAATCTTTGGCAAATCTAAGTCAAATGTCCGCGAATCGGCTCTTGATCAGTGGCAGGAGATGTGGGATTCCTATCCCAAACGTCAGGCTAAATCTTAGTTGGTTCTTCTGACTTTTGGGTCTGTTAATTGCTGGCTGGCCGCGGTAATTTTAAGGTTAACCTTAAAGAGTTAAGCCTAGCACCATGTTCGCACTATGGGTTCGTCTGTCAGAATTATAGTTACGTTCTATGGTCCTGTCTTCACCTGAACCGATGCAGCATTTCCCCAACGGGTCTCCTGGTGAAGGGCTCAATTGGACACATGGATCTGGTTAGCAATGTAATTTGCTACAAGGCACTTGCTTGCTTTGCATCGGCTTTCCGAGAGTTGTGCAAGGCTACTTTCCCTCTCCTCTTTTTTCTTTTCTTAAGCAATTTTAGTTTATTTTTTTAAAATCATACGACACGAGACAAAAGCTCGTGATTGGCAAGGGATGAAACTGTTTAGGACCGGTTCTGGACAACGTCAAAACATGTAAAATCGAGTACTTTGGACACATCATTCGTGGACTAAAGTTTCGCCTTCTCCATCAGACCATCATGGAAGGAAAGTTGGAAGGTAAATGGTGGTTGGGAAGAAAGAAGTTATCATGGCTCCGCAATATTCGAAGCTGGATCGGATTGGGAGCTCCAGAATTGTCCCAGTTCGCTAAAAACAAACAATTATTTAGAGAAAATACAAGAATTTGTTGGCCAACTACGTTCGAAAACGTATAAGTCACCTGAAGAAGAATAACCACTTTCCTCAAACATTAGTCGAACGTTGATTGAACTTTGAAACTCAATCCATTGATTTTCGAGTGAATCTCAAGAAAAAAAAATACGTGAGTCGATGGAATATCGATCCATCTTTTTTCGAACACTGGCCAATTTCTCGGTTTTTGCCAAATATGAGATTTTTTACAACCGAGTAAAGTTTCGTCGGAAATAATAATTTTATTCGAATAAGAATAATTTACATATATCAGTTATTTTCATAAAAAAAATCAGGACAAAGTCAAATCCATGCTCGATGTATTATATATAGAGACTGAGGATTTTTAATAAAAATTCTTTTCACTTTTATCGGCACACGTAACACCTCAGGCTCATCGTCTCATCAACTAACGTCTCATCGTCTAACAGTCTCATCGTCTAACAGTCTAATCAAAAAATCATTCAAGAAGTCTATGTAAATTAAAAATATAGAAAAAAATACTATTAATTTAATTGCTTTTTACATATACATATTATGTACAATATAATAAAAAACCAAAGTTCAAGTTGACTCTTCACAAACAAAACTTTGGAAAGATTTCCCACGTTTAACCTTATACTAAACGCTACAGAATTATAAAGATAATATTATTTATGTCAAATAATGCTATTTTTCTTTATCGGATTATACTCATTTTCTTATCATTTCATAAGATAATCTATTCTGGTATGCTGAAAATCAACGTGTTTTGCTCCAAACAATTTCAGATGGAATGGACTTTCGCCCGTAAAATCACGAAAAATTGATTTTCATCTAAGATTAAATTCCAATAATGTTTTTCAAGGTGATAAATATAACATTAGAATGATATAATAAAGCGATAATGATTTTGTAGTAATATCTATATGTTTATTGAGTATTAACCCTTTTTTGTCCGAAACAATCCTTAGGCTCATGTACTTTTTTAAACTATTTTCTCTATCTCTTTTCCTTTAAAGTATTTTAAACTAATTTATCGACAAACTAAACAAATTTGTTATATATTCTTGGCAACGTAATTTCATATTTATTAGATCCCGTTGACACAAAGCAAATGGAATTGTCTAAAAGCCAAAAAAAACTTGGTATTTTCTTAAATCAGATAATGCACCCCTGAAAAAAAAAGTACATACATGTACAGTACAGGTCTCTAGCGGATTTCTCACCACAGAACCAGCATGCCCTGGGAAGGGAAACCCTAAACTATTTACACTCTCTTTGGGGAGGTCTTTTCCATAGCTTTCATTGCTATTGCGCGACAAGGTTAATAACCACTTGCGAGTGGTTAATAGCAGTAGAAGACATCAAATGCCAGAAATGGGCAAGAGAGGAAAAACTCTTTGTAAAAAAATGCATACCAAGACGGCTTAGGTCTCCGCCATATTTACACAGAAGGGAGACTCGGGTTCTTTTGACCTAGTTTCCATTTCGAGAGTCCGCAAGGACCATACGCTCAGTAAGAGTTTGTATTAATAATTGTGTAAAATGATATGACCCTTTTCATAAAATTCTAAAACCAATCTACTGAATAAAAATAGAATGAAGGGTATTTTAAGGGTAATCAAATGTAATAAGAATAACACATACTCTTATTCAGCAAGGTTTCGATTTACACGATAATTTAGGGAATTCATTCATTGTGCAATGAACATTTAAAAACGCTTTTTTCATCGCAAAATATGTTGGTTACCGACTAATTAAGAGTTTGGACTATATTTCCGTTACCTAAAAAAATCGCGTTAATTTTTTTTAATACATTGTTGTATTAAGTTATTGATGAATTATTCATCAATATCTTGACATTTTAAAAAAAAAAAAAATATTCTAGGTATAAAAATAGTTATTCATGATATATATTGGTAGAAAAATCCAAAATATCGATCTAATATTGATTTTTTTCTACAAATTAATGCGACGCACAAGTGACGTGCACGCAGAATGACGGTTCGCCGCGATTGAGCCGCACGCGACGCAGAGCTCGCCTCCCAAACTGACAAGCGCGATGTTTTTTCTCGCTCACATCCGGTATGGAGTGAATAAAATCGCATATTGTTGTTTTTTTTTGCAATTGCGGACAATAAAAGTTATCGATTATTTATATCATTATTCTATAGAGATTTATAGACAATTACTAAAGGTTTGTGACATGTAGGTTTTATATTAAAATAGTTATTCGAGAAAAATCAATAAAACCCGGGGGTCCAAATAGACAAAATAGACCCCATCTGCACAGCTACGTTATTAATATATATTATTAACACTTTACTGACCGCTAATAATTTCCTAAAATTTACACCGGTGGACTAATATTACGTGTATTTTTTTTAATCGTGTATACATTTATATAATACCAATGCCATCTTTGAAACAAGTTAAATATCTTCAGGAGCAGCGGAGTCTTTTTTTTTATGTAGGTAGTTCGTCGAACACAAATATGTGTTCGACAGTCTCAGATCAAAGATTCCGCGGCGCACAAATTTGTGCGTACGGTCTGTAATGTGTTAATATATAATAATATATATTGTTATATTTTTTTTATATATACTCATAAGTAATTTCGTTTTTTTTCAATGACATTAAAAACAAATTTTCTTATACTTTATTTAACTTTTCTTATACAAAATAGTTCCCCATATTATTTATAACCTTCTGCTACCTTTCTTTCAAATCATCTATGTCCTACTTGTAAAACTCTGCGGGTTTTAAAAATGGACTGAAAGGGCTGTATTCATCTCTTCTAAATAATTGAAATTTTGATCTCTTAGAAAATGTTCCATAGAACGAAATAAGTAGAAATCAGATGGTGCGAGATCCAGCGATTATGGAGGATGCAACAGGGTGACCCATCCAAGACCCTGATTTTTTTCACACGTCAATTTCGCAACATGAGCTCGCGCGTGAATGCGTGTGGGACCCAAACACCTTCTTTTTGAATCTTTCCCAAATTCTTCAGGATCCTCTGAGTACTGGACCAGGGTGTACCAACCTTTTCCGATAATTTTGCATCGTGTCGTCTTCGATTGCAGAATTCACGGCTGCTTCATCCCCTGGATGGGTCGTCCACTTCGAGGCTCGTTTTCCAAACACAAATCACCAGATTTCATTTTTTTGAACCATCGTTGGCATTTCCTGACATCCGATATGTCACCGTAAATCTCGCAAATGTCCTTCGAGGCCTCTGTCGCTTTCTTTTTTAAATGATATTGAAAAAGTATACAGCTCAGCATATGTACTACCGACGGACACGTCCCTCCCATTGTCGTCAGAGGGATAAAGAAACCGTTTTTTTGTCTAAAGGCCTCGAGCAGGTAGCCGCTACGCAAGAGAAACTTATAACAAGTCCTTACTGCCTAATAGACTAAATGAGACTATTTTGAAGATGGCGCATCGAAAGAACGACATTACATATGGGTACCCCTAATACAAGCTGAGCTGATGAAATTCGGCGTGAGTGCCCTGATACCATGTATTCACAGTCTGTGGATACTCGGAATCGTAAGTCCACCCAATCGTTTTTTTTGTGTCTGTTGGTCTATTCGTCCGTAATGAAAAGCGTTTCAAGTCGACGGATATTTTCCGGAACTCACGGGAAAATGTCACAAGACATAACGGACCTCCAACTGTAGGGGAATAACTCTGTTGAATACCGCGTATAAAGTGTTCTCCAATATACTGTACCAAAGATATAGAAAAATAAATAGGGGAATATCAGGAATTTTCTCCTTACGGCAAATAAAATGGAGAAGGGTGTTGGATGAGGCCAGAGCTCTATTCTGCAGTTCACAAGCTGCTCCATTTGTGAGTGTTGCCAAGCCACGATACTAAAGTGTGGTATTTGTTTGGAGGGAATGTGAATTACACCTTGGTCGTCAAGGAGGATAGATTATTTCAATTCACGATACATTAATGTCGCGTTCTATAATGATCTGCCATTTTAATAGGCCGTGTTCGAACGAGATGGCGGTTAGTTTCCTCGAGGAGCTATGACGCAAGTGGGCGCCGAGCGGTTAGCGTGGCCAACAGTCAGCGAGCTAGTAGCTAGTAGTGGCGATCAGCTCGAGCCAGCATCATGTCGGCGCTCACCAAATTCAAATTCAATTCCCACCGCTTCAACTTTAGTGAGTAGCCCCGGGCCGCGAAATTAGAAAGTGACAGTGGCAGTCGCAAACAAACGTACACACATTCGTCCGACTACGCAACGCTTCGCGGCGTCCATTACCTTTTCAAATAAATAGGTCGCCGAAACAATTCCGGCGAGGATGTGTGCGGCATCGTGTTTCTAATGGCGAACACGTCACCGATGTTACACATCCCCCCGCATCCCGCCACCCCGTCCCTATCAACTGTCAACCGATTCCATCAAAACAAATCGCGGGTTGCCATGCGCCGCGAGGGGTGGCCACCATAAAAAAACATTTTGACCCGCGCTTATCTTATCGTTTTAATTTAGCGAGCGTTGTTTATCAGTGCGTTAAAATTTATCATGTCATTCTACGCTATTAAACAAGAGGAAATTTTTTTAACTAATCGCTATTTATTGTTTACATCATGTATATATTGTATTTGTCAAGAGATTACTCATAACACGTCCGCCCAAGGTCGTGCGTTGCAATGCATGATTTATTTTTTGCAATTTCAATTTTTCAATGCGCTTCATCATGTTCGGCTAATGACATTGTCGTAAAAATGTAAATAAACATTAAATGTAGATCATTTTCAATGTTAATGAATAACCAAGGTTGATAAATTATTTTACACTGCATAATTGTGCAATTCATACTTATATTATTTCCAATACTTTTTAACCAATCAATTATCGCAATGCCGATAACATTTTTTTAAGGAAAAAGGACAAAAAAAAATGATTTTCAAAACTACATTAAAACTGAGTTTTTCCTTGATGTTTTTCACAAAAAAAAAACGTTTAAATTTATATTCAACATAGGGAAATGGATATATATATAATATTTGAATAGACGAGTATTTTTAATGCTGTTTTTTCGATGGCGAAGAAACACTCACTCTCATCACTTAGAATATTTAATTAACATTTTTTTTAATAAAATTAACATATTATATTCGTTTTGCATCAATGGTTTTGAAGACGAATTCGATAATAAAGTCTCGATTTATCGATTTTCAAGGGACACTTAAATTAATTAACATTATTCTTATTTGGCCGAGATGAAGGCCGCATCTATTGGGGATTTAAGTTATTGATTTTTTTCGAATAACTCTTTTAATATAAATCTTACATGTCACAAACTTTTTGTAATTGTCTAAAAGATTCTAAAGAATAAATATTATAAATAATTATATTGTCTATAAATGGGGAAAAAATTAAAACAACGATGTTTTTTCTCACTCGCATCCGGTACGTTGTGCCGATTTTGAATAACACGGTCCCGGCGGTTCGAACTGATTGCTTTTTTATACGTTTGTAAAAATAATATCAAGATTCTAAGACCTATCGCGCATAAAAATAGTAATGCCTTTATTAATCATTTTTTTTTATTTCAGTCATCGCATTTTTATTACTACACGAGCTGAATTTTCTTCCACACTACCATGGCGGTTTTTACTGCGGAGATCCGAAGCTATCGTTCGTATTTGAAGGCGATACGATTACCATAAGTTGTTTATTATTAACAGCCGTGATAATTCCCTTTGTGGTTGTGAGTATCTTTTTATGATCATAATAAATTTTATTATTGTTCTAATTTACGTACATATCTTTAGATGTTGATGACTGAGCTGGCTAGATACCGTCCTGAAAAATATGTATTGTCGAATGTACGACTGAGAACAGCGTGCAAAAACACATTAATTTGGTATCGCGAATACATACTGTCAATATTTTTCGTATTGGTATTCTTCGAAGTAATTAAGGGAATCATAGGAGAGCCACGTCCACATTTCTTGGAAACTTGCAAACCAGACACGGCTATAAACTGCACGGTCGGAACGTATGTATCTGAAATTGATAAATTATTTAATTAGGTATAAAATATTTCATTACTATTTATTTTTATAGGTTTATCTCTAAATATACGTGTACAAACACAAAATATTCCAAATGGTTTATATTGGACTCGATCAAAAGCTTCCCATCAGGTCATACGGCGTTATCATTGATAATGGGCATTCACACTTTCGTAAGTATTTAAACATTTATTTAATTAATATTATTTGGTTGTAAATTTATTGTTAGATGTGTACCAACACTTTATTCCCTCTAGTTTATTTGTAACTATAAATTAAAGTCGCGCAAATGAAAGTCTATCGCGACGCGTGCTGTACACGATTCGTGTGCCCATGAACGTCTAGGGCGCCGCAGTGAAAAGATTAAAATGTTTCACATCTCTCTTGCAATTTTTTTATCCTCTTTTTAGAAAAATATGAACGAAATAAAATACTCGTTCAAGTAGTTCAACCACTGTCATGGCTTAGCGGTAATAACAATCTGTTAGGAGTTAGCTAATACAGTTCTAGGATAGGTTTAACCAACTGGAAAGTTCTAAGAATTTAACCATCGCGCAAAAGGGTTCGCAGCGTACGAATAATTAATTCCCATAAATATAAATTGTCCACACTGCACAGTGGGTGAATTCATGAATTTTACCGCCAAAAATCAGTTTTACGAAAATTCGGCTTCAGAAAAAATGGCAAATAATGACGTTTGCCATTATCAAAGAATGTAAATTATGAATTGAAATATAGACTTAATATCAAATTCAATCGAGTATATCTTTACAGTTTTTAATTGCATATATATGCAATATTATACGGTATATCATATATTTTTAAAAATATATGATATACCGTAAATTATAAAATAAATATTTTAGCAATTAAGATTATATATTATTTATTTAAAAAAAAATATATACATTAATATCAGCAATTTAATGAATCTTATACACTTTAATGCACTTTTTTTAGTAATTGCTTTATTAATTACGCTATGACACAATAAGCGAGCGAAATAATTGCGAAGCATCAAACTCAATTGGGTATATATGTACAATTTTTAATTGCACATTAACCGATCCGTCACGGCGGCTCGAAAACAACGGCGTCTCTCAGAAGGGATATATTATCAACGGAAAATTGTCACCATGATTAAAAACAGTTGTTCATGTTATGCTTCATAATTTGGACTATGTTTTAGATTTTTTACTAATCGGTACGTCCCGCCGCAGACTGAGGACACGCCACCGTTTCAGAGTTTTCGCTGGAACATGTCACTTATACCGTTTCACTCGCATTTGCAAATCGAAACACGAGGGAATATTTTTGTTTTTATTTTTTTTCGCAATTGTGAACAATAAAGGTCACTGATTATTTATAATATTTATTCTTTAGACAAATACAAAAAGTTTGTGACATTATTTAGAAATATATTTTAAATTTTATTATTCGATATAATAAGTTTAATTTTTTGGCAGGAGAATTCATGATTCCGCCCACTGTGCGGCGTATGACTGATTAAGGCGGGGTTTCCCAACATTTCACCGATGTAGTTCTCAATCCTCTCCAATTTCCATTGCCCGATGTAAATCTTTGAGGGAAAAATTTATATGTCTGTATTAATAATATGTATTTATTGCATTTTTTTTCAGTGCTATACTCAAAAGCGATTATGTGACCAAAGCCCAAGACTAATAGGTCCAATAATTCAAATGTTGGCCATAACGTGGTCGATAGTATGTTCGTTCACAAGAGTGGTGGACAATCGTCACCATTGGTGGGACGTACTTGCCGGAGCATTTTTGGGAGTAATCATAGGATATTATAGCGTAAGTGGAACCTCGATTCATCGTTTTTCAATTCCAAAAATAACAATAAATATATTTTATATGATCTGGATTATAAAAAACGATAAATGCGGGAATACTATATATATTTTTTTAATATAATAAGATCTGATTATAAAACTATGATTATTTTTTTTGGCAGGTTCGTACTTTATGTAAAGATTTCAAATGTCAAAATACACATTTGTCAAGAACTAATAATGGCGATGTTGGATCATCAGATAATCACAATAATTTAAAAAGACTTTCATATAGCAAATCACCTGTAAGGCAAGAAAACTTCGACGGCCTACGACAAATAACATGATGGATGCTACCGTAAAAATAAAAAATAAATATTTATAACAAATTTTAGTAAATTATAAGCCACATAGGAAGGTAATAAATAATAGTTTTTTGTAAATATTAATATCACTTAAATTAATTATTAATGATTTATTTATAATTAAATAAATGAATTATAGATTGTCTCGTACAAGAGATATACCATTATTTATATAATACATTTTTTTTCACAATTTGAATAGTGTTTGATTGTACATACAAATGTAAAAAATATTTATAAGTTTTTTGATCATAATGTGATATATTTTTTATAATAAGTAATTAAAATTCTCTTCATAATAAATATTTAAAATTTAGTATTAATTTCATGTATTCAATAATTGTATAAGACTGGGGTCGTATAAAAAAATATATATAAATATTTTATTTAATAATGTATATAAAAAAAATGGATTCAATTGATTGAGCGAAATTTAGTTTTTACATCTTTAATCTATATTATCAATAATATTTATTGATGCTGTAGTTAAATTAATAATTTATGTTACTGTTATGTTAGATAATATGTTTTAATGGATATGGGGGAATTATTTAAATATTATATGTTATTGTATTCATGAATTATTTTTTATACACTCTCATATCGAATAATTAATAATATGTACATAAATGAATAATAAAATGATTTTTCTCTGTAATTTCATTTTTTAATTAAATTTCAATATACAAAATATCATCATAGCCAAAAGTGTGCGAGTGGATTGGGCTCTGCCAATTTTACTCTTCATCTAATATTTTCGTCTGAGTTTTCCAAAGCTTATACATATTGGTAAATTGTACATATTTCATCAAGCTCTATGCGACCCTCATCAGGGTCCAACATACGTACGAACCCTTGAACCCTGAGAGTCGAAGAGTACACTGTTTCGAGGTCGTCCAGGAATACACATATCTCGGCTCCCTTATTATGAATCCAATTTGGTAGTACGAAGGTAGCATGGTTCTTTATGCTGGCAAACTGGTACTACTTTGGACTTCAGAAGCATCTAGGGTCGAAATTCCTCGCAAAGAAGACCAAGATCAAACATTCAAATGGCTTTGACAAAACAAAAAGAGCGATAATAGAACATCCTGGAGAGGAGAATTCTGAGACGAATATTTGGAGTCGTATTCGACTACGGGGAATGGCGTTTCCAAAGGAGCTGTACCAACTATACAAGGATATACCAGTCACAGCTGTCATCAGAGTGGGCCGGGCACGTGTCAAGGATGCGGGACAATCAGCTACCGAAAAGGCTTATGATGTACAAGCCTTTCTGTCCCCGAAGAAAAGGAAGACCAAGGCTGAGGTGGTTGGACTTTGTACAGAGAGATACTGCATCAACTTACTGGAAGATGGAGCGACGTAGTGGTAGACCGGATAAAATGGAGAAGGGTATTGGATGAGACCAGGGCCCTATAATAGGGCTGTTGCGCCTATGATGATGATGTGTACATATATAGTCAACCCTTCTATAGTGTT